>JACEEZ010007058.1:335308-337808 GCA_016584305.1 Chionoecetes opilio | reverse complement strand
ACATAATGTAAACCTAGCATAAGTAAATGTGTGTGTGGGAATCACAATGAAGGTACTTTCGAGAAAATCTTATGGTTAGTTTCAGAGCTACAGCCAAACGCCATTACTCGGAAACCACATACTAGCATTAACTATAGCATAGTTGGAAAATATGCGGGCGGGAAGGCAGACAGTGTTACAGGCAAGGGCCTGTTGTTGACTGGTTTGTGATGCAGACTGCCATACAAGGCTACGTTATGGTGTGGCTAAGGGATGGGTGGGTGGGTGGGGGGTGATGTGTCCGCCGCACAAATCTCTTCCACAGATTTAACGTCGTCGTATCAGTCGGAAAGTTATGCAAACTTCTCTGGAAAGGCACAGCTGGCTTGCTACACCCTTAAATGATGCATGCATATGGCATACCGCAAAAAAATATCTATCAGAAGAAACACCCAAAAATCTTCAAGTACTATATTTATCTCTAGTGTTTACGTGCTTCTGGATTAGCGCGAGGAGAGGAGACCACCTAATGTGACGTCACCGAGCCGTGGCGCATCGTCTGCAAGTCTTGAGTGGCGTTTTGGAAGTTCGGGGTATTTGCAGATTTTGATTGCGGATTATTTAAAAACGGCTGACTGGATGCAAGAGACAACATATTGTTGATATACTCGCTAATGGCTATAATTTGATTGCTTAAATTATATCAAGAATGATGAAATGGTCTGGACGATTACTTTAAGCCTGCTCACATTACTGGTATGTACCTTTATACGTCATAATGTTTTACCATTGAAAAATAATTGTGCATGCCGCCGAGAAGCACACTTGTGAAGGTAATAACACCATATTTTCCTTTGTAGATATTTGGTGCTATGGAGTGTGTTTGGTCAGCGTAATGCAGGAAGAGTTGATCTCCTAGCTTGCCGAGGCTGGAACTTTTATCTGCACTCTGCAATAAAAAAAATTGTAATTAAAAAAACAAAGTATATTGAAATATAGATATAGATTAAGGGTAGCGTCTCTCGGTGCCGTATTGATCAATAAATTTCGAAACACATGAAAGTCAGTGAAACGTGTGATTTTTGGAAACGACTTGAAGTTTTTCGTGGTGAGATTTTACCGCAAACTATTACAAAAGGGATAAAACAAGGTTTAGAACCCCTTGCGTCGTAATATCATCTCGGGTGCGCGCACAATCATGTAATATGTTTTGGGGGATTGAAATGTATGGAAGACTTGAGTAAGTAAAATAGTTTTCAACTTCATATGATGTTACCTGACCTATCATTACAGTCATTATAGATATAGATCAGCTAGCTTTTACTCTTTTCTCTAGTTATGGGCGAACAGAGTTCTACAGACCAATTATTTTGGCACTGATTTATCCTAAAAACCGTATGATTATTTTTTCAAGTGCACATCCAAAAGATAGGAAATTGTAGGCCTCGGAAGGGTAGGCTGGCTAAAAGTCTAGGGGAGTATTAATTTGCGAAATATGAAAAGGTTTCGAGTATAAGTTTGAAGAAAGATGATTTTACACTAATATAACTGCAACGTTCCATGTAAATACAAGTTAAATAACAATCGTTTGCGGTAAAAATGGACGAGGACTCCGCGGTCACTTTCTAAGACACTGACTAATATTTCTTGGCCAAAAATTGGTGCTTTTTTCAGATGGAGATATTTCTATTTTCCGTAAACCTATTATAACGTTTTTATGTGGTAATTTTCATTATCAAATCCTAGGATTGCTGTTTTCATTGATAACAATTTGTATTTCCATCAGAAAAAGCACGAACACTTACAGGAATTATAATCAGAAATCAGTGTCTCAAAAACCAGGGAAGAAACGGAATTGTATGAACACAAGTGTGCCCGGCCCCGCCTCGCATTCGCCAGGCCCTCCACCAGCCGCAGAGTGGTCCGCTCTGTCAGGCCCTTGTGGGAGGATTATTACCCTAACTGAACGTAACCTCCTAAAGGAGGGGGGGGAGCGGGTGCTCTACCAAGGCCTCCTAGAACACCAGGCCTGAGCATAGAGTTGATTGCAGTTGATGACGTCACAGATGCGTGAGTCTGCCGCAAGGGAAAAAGTTTACTTCCATTTTTCCCCTACCAAATGCATTTATCAGTCAACTCTACGCTCAAGCCTGATATTCTAGGAGGCCATGTCTCTCCCCACCCGGCGAGATTATTAATCTAACTGATCCTTAACCTAGCCTTATTAAGGGTGAAGGGCCTCCGGATTGAGAGAGTGAGTCTGGTTTGTATGCGCTATTAAAGCCCCGTCACACGATGCCTCTTTTCATCAGGGGCGGCGAGGCGAAGGTGGCCACTGGCCAGGCGTGCTTCAGAGCGCGGGATGCGGTCACATGGAGACATATTTCAGGCGCGTGTCCTGTCGAAGCCCCCGGGATACTCGGGGGAAAAGTATCCTCTCCAGAGTAATATTTCCCCTACGAAATAAGTTTATCAGCATAAATGATATACTGTTATCTTCGGAAATGTTCTGTAAGATTAT
>JACEEZ010007058.1:330308-332808 GCA_016584305.1 Chionoecetes opilio | reverse complement strand
TCAATGTTCACCACCAGCTTGGGTACCCTCTTCTTTCACTGACCAACCTGGTAAAAAAGCCCACATCTTTTCTATCCTCCAAGACCTAGAGCAGCTGGTGCAGCACCTTACCCGTATTCCTGACCGCCTTGGAGACACGCCCAACATTTTTGATCTTTTCCTAACTACTAACCCTTCTGCTTACTCTGTGAAACTATTCTCTCCGTTGGGTTCCTCCCATCACAATCTTATTTCTGTAACCTGTCCTATCGCTCCGGTACCGTCTCGGGACCCACCTAAGCGGAGGTGCTTTGGCACTTCAACTCAGCTAAGTGGGAAGACCTAAGGCAGTACTACTCTGATTTTCCATGGAATGATTACTGCTTCCATGTCGAAGACCCATCTCTTTGTGCAGAGCGCATAACTGAGGTCATAGTCTCTGGCATGGAGGCGTACATTCCACACACTTTCTCTAATCCTAAAGCCCGTTAACCTTGGTTTAACTCTGCTTGTTCTCATGCTGTCCGGATAGAGAGGTGGCTCCAAACGGTACCGTAAGCATCCATGTACTGAAACTCATGCCCTTTATATTTCTGCCCGTAATCATGGCAAATCTTACTTTCAACTTACCAAAACTCTTTCATTTATAGAAATGTCAAAATTTTTCTGAATCCCAAAATTTCCCCTCGTGACTTCTGGCATCTAGCAAATAACATCTCTAACAAATTTTTTTTCTTCACCTTTCCCTCCTATGCTTTTCACCCAGATGGGTCACAGCTGTCCATCTACTTCTAAAGCTGAACTCTTCGCTCAAAAATTTGCTAAAAAATTCCACTCTGGTTGATGAAGGGCTTGTTCTCCTTCTCCTCCACCTCTGACTATATTATGCCCGTCATTAAGATCCTTCGGAATGATGTTTTCTTTGCCCTTTCTGGCCCAGATCCTCGGAAGGCTTACGGTCCTGACGGAGTCCCTCCTATTGTTCTCAAAACTTGGCTTCTGTGCCTGGTCAAACTTTTCCGTCTTTGTTATCTACTTCCACCTTTCCTTCTTTCTGGAAGTTTGCTCACATCCAACCGTTCCTAAGAAAGGGTGACCGTTCTAATCCTTCAAACTACCGTCCTATAGCTTTGACTTCCTGCTTTTCTAAAGTTTTTGAATCTATACTTAATAAGAAGATTCTTAAGCATCTATTTGCTCACAATCTTTTATCTGATCGTCAGTACGGTTTCCGTAAAGGGCGATCTACTGGCGATCTTCTAGCTTTCCTAACTGAATCTTTTTGGTCATCCTCCTTTAGGGGTTTCGGTGAAACGTTTGCTGTTGCCCTGACATATCAAAAACTTTGATAGAGTCTGGCACAAATCTTTAATTCCAAACTACCTCATTCGGTTTTTATCCTTCTCTTTTGTACCTTTATCTTAAGTTTCCTTTCAAACCGTTCTATTGCAGCTACTTTAGACGGACATTGTTCTTCTCCTAAATCTATCAATAGTGGTGTTCCCCAGGGTTCTGTCCTATCACCCAGTCTCTTTCTATTATTCATTTATGATCTTCTAAGTCCCAACTCAAAGCCCTATCCCTCCTACGCTGATGATTTACCCTGCATTTTTCAACGGGCGTTTATTAGACTCCAACTCAACAGGAACTAAGTGATTCACGGAGAGATGCCACCGAGCGCCTAACTTCTGATCTTCTATAATTTCTGATTGGGGCAAAGCAACCTTGTTTTGTTCAGCATCAAAAACCCAATTTCTTTACCTTCTACTCGACAAAACCTACCAAATAACTATCCCCTCTTTTTAAATGACACTCAACTGTCTCCCTTTTTCTACAATAAACATTCTAGGACTATTCTTTACTAAAAAACTGAACTGGGAAAACTCACATCTCATCTCTTGCTAAAACAGTTCTAAGAAGTTAGGTGTCCTGTGGCATCTGCGTCCTTTTTTTCTCCCTCCCAATTGCTTTTCTCTCTACAGGGGGCCCTTTTCCACCCATGTATGGAGTATGTCTCACATGTTGGGGAGGATCCACTCATACAGCTCTCCTAAACAGGGTTGAGTTTAAAAGCTTTTCGTCTCATCAACTCCTCTCTTCTGACTGTCTTCAAACTTTAAATCACCGCCGCAATGTTTCTTCTCTTGCTCTCTTCTACCGTTATTTTTATGCTCACTGCTCTCTGAACTTGCTAACTGCATGCCTTCCCCCTCCCGTGGCCTCGCTGCACAAGACTTTCTACTCATTCTCATCCCTATTCTGTCCATCTTCCTAATTTAATAATATATATATATATATTATATATATATATATATATATATATATATATATATATATAATAATATATATATATATATATAATATATATATATATATATATATACGCCTCTTTAGTTCGGGAGGTGTCTTGTTGCTTCTCTCTTGAAAAGATTTATGTTGTAGAAAGGAGGAAAAATAGAAACAGAAAGAGAGATTCAGACTTTTCCAGTGAAGGGGATGAAATAATGACGATACTGGTTAA
>JACEEZ010007058.1:272808-325308 GCA_016584305.1 Chionoecetes opilio | reverse complement strand
GAAGAGAGCAAGAGAAGCAACATTGCGGCGGTGATTTAAAGATTGAAGACAGTCAGTCAGAGGAGAGGAGTTGATGAGACGAAAAGCTTTTGACTCAACCCTGTTTAGGAGAGCTGTATGAGTGGATCCTCCCCAAACATGTGAGACATACTCCATACATGGGCGGATAAGGCCCCTGTAGAGACAAGCAATGGGAGGGAGAAAAAAAAGGACGCAGACGCCACAGCACACCTAACTTCTTAGAAGCTGTTTTAGCAAGAGATGAGATGTGAGATTTCCAGTTCAGATTTTTAGTAAAGGATAGTCCTAGAATGTTCATTGTAGAAGAAGGAGACAGTTGAGTGTCATTAAAGAAGAGGGGATAGTTATCTGGTAGGTTTTGTCGAGTAGATAGGTGAAGAAATTGGGTTTTTGGTGCATTGAACAAAACAAGGTTTGCTTTGCCCCAATCAGAAATAATAGAAAGATCAGAAGTTAGGCGCTCGGTGGCATCTCTCCATGAATCACTTAGTTCCTGTTGAGTTGGACGTCTAATAAACGACGTTGAAAAATGCAGGGTAGAATCATCAGCGTAGGAGTGGATAGGGCTTTGAGTTAGACTTAGAAGATCATTAATGAATAATAGAAAGAGAGTGGGTGATAGGACAGAACCCTGGGGAACACCACTATTGATAGATTTAGGAGAAGAACAATGTCCGTCTACATAGGATCACTTGCAAAAGAGGAAACTGTGAAGTCCTCCCCTCATCCTACATTACAGAGCATCCTACATTACATCCTACATACAGAGCTCAATGATGAGATTGCAATATTTCTCCGAGAGTATCAGAATAAATTCGCTGAAAATTTTAAGGACGTAGTGTTCATCCTCTCTTTCTCCTATCTGGCAGGTATTTTCAGCCATTTGAATGAACTCAACTTGTCCATGCAAGGCATGTTTGCTAACAATTTTGTTTGTGTAGAGAAGGTAGAAGCCTTCAAAAAGAAGCTCTCACTCTAGAATTGTCTAATCCAGGGAGGGAATATGGGAAGCTTTCGTATCCTGGACGAAAAATTGGGGAATAAGACAGTCAGTCCCATGCTTGTATAACATATTGTTGCTCACCTCTCGCAGCTTGAGACCACCATGACAAAAAACTTTCCCAAGGATCATACATTTCTATAATGAATTCAGCAGCCCTTCCTAGCAGACATGAGTGCTGCTGACAACCTGAAGAAGGAGCTTATTGATTTACATGTGAACTAGGGTTGTCAGACAAAATTCCGTACATTACCATTGTCTGGCTTCTGGTGTGATCAGTTAGTAGTGTACCCTGGACTGGCGAACGCAGCGCTGGAGATGATCATTCCCTTTACTACTACCTATCTGTGTGAAAAGGCATTCGATCTCCACCATGTTGCATATCAAAACAATTGCCCGGAACCGCCTTCAAAGTGGGCTGCTCCACGACATGAGGGTGGCTCTGACCAACAGTCAGCGAAATCGAAGCCTCGATTTCAGAAACCAGTCGCACATAAGCAGCAACAAAAATCACATTGATGACTGATGAGCGTATGTTCAATTACCCTGCCGTTTATGTTTGAGTGAGTTTGTCCATGCGCTTTACTCATTTTTTCGCCTTTTATTATTATTTTTGTCTATAGTATAGGCATCCTTGCTAATTTATTTTTGGAGAATGAACAAAATAAATGTTCAAGCAGTACTTCACTTCACTTTACTTTATCCCTGTAGTAGTGTAGCAGTGTATCCCTGTAGAGGTGTAGTGGTGTAGTAGTAGTGTAGTCTCTGTAAACAGATGTTAGCCGGAGTTAGGGGGTTCTGGACTTCCTAAATCTGCCTAAAGGGGGTGCTGAGGTCGGAAAAGGTTAAGAAACGCTGCCCTAGGGTATGTGTCCTGGAACTGGTGAAACTTGCCTATGAGAATGACCACAATGTCAGTGTTAACAGTACGAAGTAGATATGTTGTACACCCCTGTTCCAAGGCATCTTGAAGATGGAAGATCATTCTTGTGTCTGACTCTTCATGGTTGCAAGCTGGTGTAAAATGGTTACTGCCTCTGATCAGAACATCTTCTCCATATGTTACAACAACTTCCTTCCCTGGGAGAAATTAATTGCCTGAAACCTTCTCTGAAAGAAATCTGATCAACTCCTGCTTGTTGTACAGGGTGGGCCACAAAAGGTGGAACCCATTCATTTGACAATAATTTATTAATGAGACAAGGTACACTAAAAATAACTATATTACCTGATGGGTAATGGAAATAAAAAAAAATCATGGGGCGAAGTCTCTGGCCACAAGAGGTGAATCTATTTTAACACATCCTCCAAATGACCACCACCTCGATTTTCGTCTCAGGCATTTCTGGATCCGGAGAGCGACGTTGTTTATCACTGAAGCACTCTTCCCAGGGCCGGATTTAGACCTGTGGAGGCCCCTGGGCATCCTCTATGTAGAGGCCACCCTTCATTACAAAATTGTACAAAGTATGGGGTGCCGAGCGAAGCGAAATTGCGCAGCTGGGAGGTTCGGGTGATTTTTTGGAAATTTTTGCCTTTTTAGGAGCATTTTGAAGCAATAAGCAAAGCTAAATTGAGAAAATATATTAGCTTTAGTATATTGTGACAAAATTGGGGGTACTCTATGACCTAATTGGGTAAATTCTTTTTGTTTTAAGTGGACACAGCTCAATGAAGTATTCAGATTGAGAAGTAACACATTGATGTTGCGAGACTATGAGTCGGGTCACCCCTTGTTAAAAGCATGAAGTATAGGAGTAGCCTAAGCCCCATATTTTCTGAAATTTGAGCTCACTGCCTAGAAATTTGGTTGATATGAAATTTACTGACGGGAGTTACTTTCAAGGTTAATTTAGTTTTAATGAGTGTTTTTCTTGTATCATATATATGAATTATATGAAACTTTGACCTTAACCACTGGCTATAGCCTCGCTACAGTCGATGGATGCCATGCCTACCTAAAAAGAGGCTGTTGGCTTCCGATTAAAGTATCAGGGCAATCAAGCAACACTAGCTAGGCAGTTGGATATCAGATAAATGATTAATTTGATTAAAAATTCAGGCCTCTTGATTTGAAGAAATTTATTATATAAATATATAAAAAGAAGTTTGGTACATTTCTAGTGTTTGGCCATATTCTTCCCCTTCCCCCAAACAAGCTTGGGGACCTGTGGGAATGCGGGGTTTTCGGGTGGGGAGCAAATAAAGCGTTGGAAACACGTATTTTTGGAGTTATGTAGAAGAGCCAAAATACCCTAGATCTAAAGTAATTTTCCTAGATCTAGGAAAATTTAACCTAACTTAACCTTGCGGGGGAGCTCCGTTCCCCTCGACCTCCCAGTAATCTAACCTAACCTAATCTAGCGGGGGGCTCTGCCCCTCTCGACCCCCGTAAATTTAACCTAATCTTTTAGCAATAAATTATAATCACCCGATAATCTAGCCTAACCTAATTTTACCTAACCTTCTAACGGGGGGTCTCCGTCCCTCTAGACTCCCCGGCAACCTAACAAAGTTTTACCTTACCCTAAGTAGGAGGGGTGGGGGAAGGGGGCTCGACATACCGGTTATCATTTTGTTTGTGAGGATCGTCAGGTTCATACGTCTCTGGACTTAGAAGAAATGCAATCTATTTTCCCTAGATCTAGGGAATTTTGACCATTTATACTACACCCCTAACTCATAAACTATGTGGTTGCGAAGCATATTTTGTACCCCAGCCAAATATCTCGCATTAGCCCAGGTCCCCAAACTTGTTTTGGGGGAGAGGGGAGAGTATGGGCAAACACTAGAATAATACCAGGAATAATACCAGTAAATAAATAAATACGAACAAAAATTGTAATATGTCGAGGCCCCAAGCCCCGGTTTGGCAGTTTTCCCCTTTTTGTGGAGGCCCCTGGGCAGCTGCCCACTTTGCCCACTCCTAAATCCGGCCCTGACTCTTCCTTCTTGATGGCTTTAATCTTGGTGGTGATGGCCTGCTTCAATTCAGCAATGGATTGAGGACGATTCTCGTATACATGGTCCTTTTAGAACCCCCACAGGTAAAAATATGTGGGGTTCAAATCTGGTGAATGCGGGGCCTACTCGGGTTCGTGACTCCTTCTGATCAGTCGGTCAGGGAATCTCTCATCCAGCCACTCCATCGTGATGTTTGCTGTATGTGGGGCTGCTCCATCCTGTTATAACTATTGTTCATCCCTGTTCACACCACGGCGAGTTCCAAGTCCCCTCCAAAACTTGCTAAACACTACAATATGTAGCGCTCTTTCGTGCCTATTACTGCATTGTTGTCGTCGTCCTCAAACCAGAATGGCACGATTATGCCGTGCTTCGATATGATATGGCTACCCAGGCTGTGCATTTGACTGAGTGCAAGGACCTCTGAAGCACTTCATCTGGGAACTGTGTGCTCCAAAACACATTGTTCCTCCTGTTGATATGGCCGGAAAGCAGAAAGTGGGCCTCGTCACTAAACCAAAATTTTTCCAGAAAGTCGGGGTCATCTCTAATCTTCTCGACAAACCACTGGCACATCACAACATGTTTGCGCATGTCAGCTGCTGTGAGTTGATGTTTGCTCTACACTATGTTTGGGTAAAGCTGCAGGTTCTTGAACAAGATTTTTCGCAAAGTAAAACATGAGATTCCAAGCTCTTGGCTGCCCCTTCGAGTGGACTTCTTTGGCCTCCTTCCAACCGAATCTCTCACGGCATTGACATTTTCTTTAGTTCTCCCAGTCACTCGCGTCATTAGGAGGTCTGACACTATTGTTTAGGGTGTTAACTGTTCCCTTGTCTTTATTAAACATGTTCAACCACAGACAAATTTGGCTCTTGTTTGCATAGTTGTTGAAGTTAAGCTTCCTGCAATATTTTGCTTGCACCTTTGAACGATTTTATCTCTAAATAGGTAGTGACATACAACTTTTTTTGCCCAGTTGTCAAAGACATTTCTCGTTTGATTTTCAATTGTTAATGTCTCATTAGTTCAAATCTGAAACAAAAGAGCAAAGACATACTTTTTCATAGATTTATCAACCGATAAGTGGGTTCCACCTTATGTGGCCCACCCTGTATATACCACACAAAAAGTCTTTCCATTGTCTATTCCATTGATTTTGGTTTGACTTGTAACCTTTCTTCGTATACCTTTGCGACTTTTCTGCCTGGCAGAACTTTTGATGCTGTCCTTGGCGTACCTGTCCCAGATAATGTCCCCCTTTTTGTTTTGCTGAGCTGCTGTATTATGTAAGGTATGAAGATATCGTTGGCATAGTCTTCAAACGTCTTCACGCTAAACTGTTGGAGGAGATGCACCACGGCAGCCCCATCTAGCACCTTCACGTCAAATGTAGATGGTAAATCTGCCTCAACTGGTTCCTCGAGGGACGACGTCAGCTCAGGTCCAAGTTCCAGAACATTCATCTCTGCATCATCATCAGTGTCATCACGGTGAAGGAGGTTCGGTGCATCATTCTCCATTTTCTTGATTAAACATTTCAGCAGGTCAGACTTACTGCCTGGAAGAAGCTTTCCCTTGTCTGAAAGTGAAGGTGGAAAACTGTTGTTTTCATGGCTGAAGAAAGTGTTCATGTCACAATCTCTGTCTTGTGCAATGATGTACAGTCTTTGGTAAAGGCTAACATCTGTCTTTAGACCTTCAATCTTATTTGCTTGTTTACATCTGGATTTCGAAAAGGAGATTTGAACAGTGGAAGGGAGTTCTTCTTCATTAGGTCATGGAATAGACCGTTCACAGTCATCAAGGACTAATTTGTAGTATATAATCACTGAATTGTTGTTTGCTAAGTGAAGTGACTCAATCGTGCGCACAGTATTTACCACAGACTGGTTGAGGACATCATGAGAATCCAAAGTCAGAAGCTCTTCAGTATTATTGAGAAATGGGTTGCCCATTTCCCTCATTGCGTTTGTAAGTTTCACCACCTGTTCCTTGAAGCTCTCCTGTGTTGAGCGGGCTTGTTCATGGTGAGAGTGATCTTCATTTTCCATGCTAGAACAGTCTTCAAACTCTGTAAGCAGACGTGCTTGTTCGGGACCTGCTAGCACCCATTTCCTAAAGGCAGATGGATTTTCCGAGTCCAACTGGGGTAACTGCCCCACCAGAACCCTTCACCAGCTCATTATTCTGTTCATGAGCATGGTCGATAGGAATGACCGAGAACTTGTTTGCTATTTTGCGTATCACCCTGCGTCCGTGAATCACAAAATCTTCCATGATAGAAGACGGCAGGTTCTCCATGCCACGTATGTGAACAGGGATCCAGCGGGCATAATTCTGGTGGGTGGTCTAAGGCAAAGAACCACGGTGCCAGGGCTTTCAGTGACTCCACATACAAACCAAAGTCACCCTCTCGATGGGCTCTGACAAGGAGGAGGCCGAGGAGTTCAAGCTTTAGGATTGTATCCCAGTACTGAAATGTTGGGCTCTTTCTGATCATCTCGTGTCTCCATGCCTCTTCTGCTTCGTCACTTGCTGGGATCTGTGTTTCAAGAAATGCTTCGTTCGGAAGTTTCTCCAGAGCAACAGCACGTGATAGGAGCAATAGGTCATGAGTTATGGGAAAATTTCTAATTTTAGGCGACGGACGAGGGGTGAAAATACTTCAACAG
Organism: Chionoecetes opilio; assembly: GCA_016584305.1. Classification (NCBI taxonomy): domain Eukaryota; kingdom Metazoa; phylum Arthropoda; class Malacostraca; order Decapoda; family Majidae; genus Chionoecetes; species Chionoecetes opilio. The sequence goes on along the minus strand of JACEEZ010007058.1, from coordinate 318,648 downwards.
TATTATGCTACAAATAATGTTAACTAGACAACTAAATAATAACTAGAATGTCTTATTTATGTTTATTGCATCAGACAGGGGTTGATTGTTGCTCATATGAACCATAGATGTGTCATGATTAATTTTGTGTCTTGTTGAAGTTCAGTTTTCTTTAAAAGTAACTGGATGGACAAATGCTCTGACACAGGGAGGGCTTGCCACATCAGGAACAGCAGAGTCTTTCATCAATTCCTCACACATCACCAGGACGAGACATGCATGTCTCGGTGTGCTTGTCTCTGTCTCACATGCATGTCTCTGGTGTGCATGTCTCGTCCTGGTGATGTGTGAGGAATTGATGAAAGACTCTGCTGTTCCTGATGTGGCAAGCCCTCCCTGTGTCAGAGCATTTGTCCATCCAGTTACTTTTAAAGAAAACTGAACTTCAACAAGACACAAAATTAATCATGACACATCTATGGTTCATATGAGCAACAATCAACCCCTGTCTGATGCAATAAACATAAATAAGACATTCTAGTTATTATTTAGTTGTCTAGTTAACATTATTTGTAGCATAATACTGTTGAAGTATTTTCACCCCTCGTCTGTCGCCTAAAATTATAAATTTTCCCATAACACATGACCTATTGCTCCTATCACGTGGTAAGGTAAACGTGAAGATGGGAGCATACGCTAAGCTGCGCGTGGCATTCGGTGCTCATCTCCGTGGCATTAGCCCTTAGAGCCTGTGGTGGGTGAGGACCCGTTACCCCGGGACACAGGGCTAGTGTGACTCCCGGGTTACCACAATACCACAGTTACCTTCCCCAGGTTACCCCAGGTACCCATTTATCAACCCCGAAAGGAAGGAAGAACAGCTGGGTAGGCTGGTCACCGACGTGCCCTGGACCGGGATCGAACTAGGGCCCGCAGATTCGTAGCCAGGCACGCTAGCCACTGCACCACGGGGGCGACCGCTATCACGTGGGGGCTACACAAAATCTAAAGTGTTAGCCATATAGATAATCAGAAAAAAATATGGTACTTTTGTCCGACGTGTCCCCCACACCTCAAGCTTTGCCCTTAACAGCCCTCACTAAAGGGCTACTAGATAGTTGAGGGCTCAACTAGAGAGTTGAGTTTGGAGTAGAACATCTATCTCTTCAGTTTCACACACCTCGGTAGGAGCGTACACTGTAACAAGAGACATGAAATCCAGAGTGTGTTTCATCCTCCCTCGCATTATACGCTCATAAACCGGAGTAACCTCAACAACAGACGGTTGCAGTTTGCTGGAGCTACTCCCCGGACACGGTTACCATTGCATATGCCGGACCAGATGTAAGTGTAACCCCCACTGCTAGTCTCGCCACTTCCAGGCATCCTCATCTCAGAGAGTCCCACTATATCCACCCTATACTGAGCTCGCCTGGTAGGAGAGGTAGTCGACGATCGTCTGCGAGGCTCAGAACCTTCCAGCGGTCCACACGTAGAACCCTCCGGAGGTTTATGCCAGGAGTTATTAGACAGGCAGGCGCCGCTTTTGTACCGCCCCGGCCATCCACGCAAGAAAAAGATGGGCAGGGGCGGAATGGGTACCCTAATGCAGCCCTGGACAGACACCTAATGGCCTTATCTTGCAAACTTAAGTCATGAAAAAAATGTAGTACCCCGACCTGTAGTAGTAAAAAAATGATTACATTGATTCTTTGTTTTGATTCTTTCAGTTTGTCCTTCAAATGTCATTACCGGAATTCGTGCTCTTCTCCATGAACTCTCTTTTCTGGCTCGTCTAAGAGCTCTCTAGCCACTATCTTCTCAACGTCCATCTCCTTTCTCTACTCTCTCTCTTCGTCTCTTTCTCTCTTCATCCATGCTCACCTATCTCCTTTCCTCTCTCTCTTCATTCTTTATCGTCACCTCTATTTCTGTCAATCTCCTATAAAGTATATCATATAAATTATATATACACTCAAGGCAATAGAGTATAAAAGATAAAGGAGCGCTGTACGATTGAAAATTTATACTCAGCCAATTGTATTATTATAGCTTGACGGATCAAACTGTTTGAATTTACTAATTGTAACTCAATTTTTTGCTCAAACACAATTAATTGGTATGGGAAAACTGTAGAGCGTTACTGTTCGAGCCAAAACGTTACTACCTCTAACCAATACTTCGTCCCTGCAATGACATTTGAATCAATAAAACAACGAAATTATACACAATTATACACAAGATACAATTTACTAAATAGGTAATTAAACAATCAATTTTTGGCCTGCAAAATTCCTCAAAATTTGGTGTGGTTTGGTAATTGCCTCCGATAAACTCTATGACCAAAGAAAAATTGCTAAAAATTATGCCAATGCCAAGATATACCTATCGTTTTTCCTCTGTTTTTCCAAGTGCGCATGTAACATTATTTAGTTATCCTTATGGGAATTATAAAGGACTAATTTTTCGTGGGAGTTATTATTTATTCCCCATATCCAGGATCGGCTGTCAACCTCTCTTTTTCTTTCTACCGTATTCTCCTAACTTTTATGTTCTCTGAATTAATGAAATTATCTTCTAAAAAAAAGTCCTGCCTCTTCAGTTCTCTCTCTCCAATAAAAATTTAATGATTTAATTGTATCATAGGCTTATAACATAGAAAGGCGAGAACATGAAAATCAGAGAGACCTCACAATTGATTTGTTGTAAGATTGACGGATCCAAACTGTTTGAATTTATATTAATTGAGAATGAGATTTGTGTCTCTCAATACAACACAATTAATTAGGCATGGGCAGTAAACATGTATATTGTTTACATGTATATGCTCAAAAAACGATTCTACCTCAACAAATATTCGTCACTGGGAAAATGACATTGAACAACAATTAATAACAACGAAATTATACACAATTGTTACCAAGATCAATTTTACTTATGTAGGTAAATATAAACAATCAAATTTTTTGGCTGCAAAATTCCTCAAAATTTTGGCTTGATTTGTTTTTCTGCATTTTACTACGAAACTATGATCCAAAGAAAGTTACAAAATACAATTTTCCTTATTCAAGATATACTATGGACACATCTGTTTTTTCCTAGCATGACAATTAATTATTATCCTTTTTTGGATTTAGAAACTTAGTTTTCTGGATTATTTATAGAATTTGATCCGCACATACACAGGAGGCTGTCAACAGTGAATCTTTTATGTATTACCGATTCTCCATAACTTTTATGGTTCTGAGATCATTAATGAATTGATTTAAAAAAAAAGTCCTGAGCCTTCAGATTTATGTCAACAACATTTTACGGATTTGGAATTTAGAAAACTGATTCTTGGGTTATTTATGAGATTAGAGATTCGCAATAGAAGACAGGGACGAGCGAGACAGTGAAGCTTTATGGTAGATACCGAGAGTTCGCAAAGAGCTGAGGATAGAGAGAGAGAGAGTAGTTAGAGAGAGAGAGAAAGAGCCTGAGCCTTCAGATTAGATGGCGAAAGAGAATGATTCGAGGGATTGGAGAGAGAGACTGAGTAGAGGAGGTAGAGAGAGAGAGAGAGAGAGAGAGAGAGAGAGAGAGAGAGAGAGAGAGAGAGAGAGAGAGAGAGAGAGAGAGAGAGAGAGAGAGAGAGAGAGAGAGAGAGAGAGAGAGAGAGAGAGAGAGAGAGAGAGAGAGAGAGAGAGAGAGAGAGAGAGAGAAAAAAAAAAAAATAACCAGCCCACTAAAGCTGCAAGTTACCCCTTAAATTTGTTTTCTTTATTCGCCCGTCACGAGGCCCCGCCCACTTTTGCAACCCTAGCTCGGAAAAAAATATATTTCGCAGCCGAGACTCAGACCGGCCTCAGAACCTCCGACCACCGGGACACAGCCCGGTGTGCCCTATGGCAAATCAGCCCCTGAAGATGGGCTACGGGGCCTTCCCACTTCATATAGAGGACAAAGATCCGGATCTTCAAGTCGCTTCTTACTCTATAGTTGTGAGACATAGACACTAAATAGCGACTTGAAGAGACGAATCGATCGCCTATGGTAATAAGTGTGCTTCGCAGAATCATAGGGGAATCGCTGGGATGATTACGTGTCAAATCAGTGATTGCACCGTGAGACTGAATCGAGGCCTATTACCTGCAGAGTCCGTAAGCGCCAACTTCGGCTATATGGGCATGTGGCATGCTACCCTGAAACCGATCCTTCCCATCGGGTTGTATCTCTAAGAGACAATCCGGCGTGAAGGAGGCCAAGGGGGCGACCACAAAGCTCGTGGCTGGGGCAAGTTTATGTTACTAGTCGAGAGATGCTTGTTATGGGAAAGGAGCCTGCATGGGGACTTGCGCGTGGTGACCCCCGGGAGTGGCGTCGTAGGGTGGGCGAGGCGACGCGCCCCCCGGCGTATGCCCCCAATGATTGATGATTGTTGATACATGTATTGTATCTTAAATGTATATGAATTACATATACTACCTATCACTCGTGGGATGTTTGTGAGTTCTGAAGGACAATGAAATGATTTTTTACTCTTCTCTTGAATAAAAAAAAGCTGATAGCATTAGTAAGTAGTTTTATGGGTGTAGGCAGAGCTTTCCATAGTTGAGGACCAAAACAAAAGATGCTGTTCTTAAATAGTGTTGTACGGAACTTTGGACATACTAAGTTCATATTACTTCCTCTGGTTCCATGAATTGATTCTACAAATTTATAAAAAAAAGTAGCTGGAACATTTTTTATATTTTTAAACATGAAGTATAGAACAAAACATTTATGAATATTTAAAAAAATCAAGAAGTTTATTGTCTGAATATATAATAGCTGGCAAATCAAATTTACCCATAAAAAAAATATGCATCTAAAAATTTTGTTTTGTATCAATTTAAATTTTCTTAGGAAAGAAGGCCAAGTACAAGCCCATATTGGCACACAGTAAATGAGATGGGGGTAACACAGGGTATAGTAGATACTTATCATGGCGTCTGTTGTTAGATAATTGTGGACTTTATACAATATACCACACATTCAAGACAGTTTTGAATATATACTATCTATCTGAAGGTTCCAATTCAAATTTTCATCCATAATGACACCAAGAAATTGTGTATGGGTTACACATTGTAGATGTTTATCTTCAAGCAATATTGGAGGTATGTGATTTTTTATAGACCGGTATTGAAAAACAATATAATTAGTTTTGGTTATATTGAGTCTTAATTTGTTTACTTTTATCCAAACATTTCATTAAATGTAACTCTGTCATCAAATTTGAATGAAGATTGTGTATATCATTATCTTCTAGAAGCAAGTTTGTATCATCTGCATATATGGTAAATAAAAATTTTGAGCCGGCATTTACTATATCATCAATGTATATAAGAAAAAGAGTTGACCCTAAAATTGCTCTCTGTGGTACACTTCCAGATATAGAGTTAATGCAGGAATATTTTGTGTTGTAATATACAGCCTGTGACCTATTGGTAACATAATTTTCAAATAAATTTAGCGGTACACCTCTGATTCCGATTTGCGTTAATTTATCCAGTAGTAGTTATATATGTTACTGGTAAACTGTAGTATTGCAGACTCTGTTGAATGGTTAGCACGAAAACCATGCTGATGTGTGTGTGTGTGTGTGTGTGTGTGTGTGTGTGTGTGTGTGTGTGTGTGTGTGTGTGTGTGTGTGTGTGTGTGTTGTGTGTGTGTGTGTGTGTGTGTGTGTTGTGTGTGTGTGTGTGTGTGTGTGTGTGTGTGTGTGTGTGTGTGTGTGTGTGTGTGTGTGTGTGTGTGTGTGTGTTGTGTGTGTGTGTGTGTGTGTGTGTGTGTGTGTGTGTGTGTGTGTTGTGGGTGTGTGTGTGGTGTGTTGTGGTGTGTGTGGTGTGTGTGTGTGGGTGTGTGTGTGTGGTGTGTGTGTGTGTGTGTGTGTGTGTGTGTGTGTGTGTGTGTGTGTTGTGTGTGTGTGTGTGTGTGTGTTGTGTGTGTGTGTGTGGTGTGTGTGTGTGTGTGTGTGTGTGTGTGTGTGTGTGTGTGTGTGTGTGTGTGTGTGTGTGTGTGTGTGTGTGTGTGTGTGTGTGTGTGTGTGTGTGTGTGTGTGTGTGTGTGTGTGTGTGTGTGTGTGTGTGTGTGTGTGTGTGTGTGTGTGTGTGTGTGTGTGTGTGTGTGTGTGTGTGTGTGTGTGTGTGTGTGTGTGTGTGTGTGTGTGTGTGTGTGTGTGTGTGTGTGTGTGTGTGTGTTGTGTGTGTGTGTGTGTGTGTTGTGTGTGTGTGTGTTAGGTGTGTAAGTGTGTGTGTGGTAGGTGTGTGTGGTGTGCTCTGTTGAGTGAAGAAATAAGCTATAGGCATGATAGGATTTTGGAGCTTCTAATTGCGTTGGTCACCTCAATATATATTTTTCTCTTGTTCGCTGCTATCATATTTACAATATATGTAAATACTTAATATATAAGCATGTAAGAGCCCAGGCTATACTTACGTAAAGCTCCCTACACACCTTTCATAATCGAACCACAATAGCGCCACCAATTTGATTATTGACGCTATCTTGAAATTTGACCACGATAAACGCAGACCACGATAGCCTCACAACAATGTCACGCTGCCTGTACGCATGTGTCATGACGGTCGTAAGATGGTCAAGATGGATTCATGATAGCTGTAAGACTATGTCACGAATGGAAAATCAACGGTCATTTTGTCGTCACGATAGAGCTACGATAACCACGACAGTGCCATGACGGTGCCATGAACGTATCACGATAGCGTCAAGAGCTATCTATATAGCAACATGCCTCACACGTGGGTGGGTGGCCACATGGTGGTGATTGAGAAAGGGGAGGGGGGTAGAGATGAAGGTGGGAGAAACAGAGGTGGGTGTGGGTGATGGGTAAAGGCCGTGTCCCACAGAGTACGGTCCAGCACGATCTTAGCCGGTGCGTGCAGAATTTTCAAAAATCAAGAAATCGGCGTAAACCGTGATGGAAGTGCTGGATTTTTCGCCTAGTTCGGTGTGCGGCCGGTGCTCGCACGGTGATTGCCGACACCCGCAAGGTACATGCACGGTGTTCCCTCGGTGACCGGCGATGAGAGCACGGTATTCAAAGAACCGGCCCCGCCAAAGGCCGAAACCACAACTGTCTTGGCCGATCCTCGCACGGCAAAACACGGTACTAGGACGGTACATGCCCGATACATGCCCGGCAAGAGCTCGGTACAGCTCGGTACGCGCACGGTCCACCCCGGTAAAGCAGCAGCGCCTAAATATATTGGGCCCCCTGGCCACTGTCTGTCACTCGTCGTTCTGCCTCCCTTGCAACAAGAGCTCGTTCGTGCCTGCCAACATGGATGACAAAGAAAGCGAGACTGCAAGGCTAGCATTGCTGGTGGACCTCAAGCTGCTGGAGGTCAAAAGTACACAGTTGCAGATACAATTGCTGAAACTTCGCAAGGTGGAGAAAAGAAAGAAGATACAAAAGAGGAGACGCCACAGAAGTTGTTGGGTTCGAAGGTGGCTTTTCAGACGACCAGAACTTGGCCAAGGGGAGGGGAGAACCTGGTGCAGGAGCTGAAAGCGGAAGATCCATCAATTTTCAGGAACTACCACTGCTTGGACAGGGATCTCTTCTATGAGTTGTACTACAACGATTGGCCCCTCGCATTGAGAAGCAAGTCACCAACTACCGGAAGCCACTTGAGCCAGGACTGCGTCTGTCAATCACTTTGCGGTTTTTGGCTACAGGAGATTCGTTTAAAAGTCTGTCCTACAGCTATTGCGTTGCACACAACACCATCTCCAAGATTGTCTACGAAACCTGCGAGGCCATCATCACAGAGTACAAGGACGAGGTTCTGAACTGTCCAACAACACCAGAGGCATGGCTGAAGGTGGCAGATGTGTTTTCCCAGCGCTGGAACTTCCACAACACCATAGGAGCTTTGGATGGGAAGCACATTGCCATCAAATGTCCCAATGGTGGAGGCTCTCATTATTTATTATAACTAGAAGAGTTTCCATTCCATTGTGATGTTGGCGCTGGTGGATGCCAACTACACGTTCCTGTACGTGGATGTAGGAGCGAACGGTGCCTGTTCTGACGCCGGCATCTTCACTGTCACGGACTTGAGACTGGCAGTAGAGGGGAACTCTTTGGGATTGCCTGCACCAACCTCACTACCAGGAAGCGACAGACCGGTGCCGTACCACATCGTTGGAGATGAGGCCTTCCCTTTGCGTGACTGGCTCATGAAGCAATTCCCACACCGTGGCCTAAGCAAGGAGGAGCGTATCTTCAACTACCGTTTGTCACGGGCCAGGAGGATTGTCGAAAATGCTTTCGGCATAATATCAAACTGGTTCAGATGCCTCCTCACAACCATGAGTCTTGAACCAAAGAGGGTCGAGAGTGTTACGCTGGCCTGTTGCTGTCTGCATAACCTTCTGCGGGACAAGATTCCGCAGGCAACTCTTCGGAATGCAGATGCCGAGGATCCTGAGACCCATGCACATATACCAGAAGCCTGGCGAGAGAACTCCGATCCACTGGAAGAACTACAGGTGCATACTAATCAAAGAGGCCCACTTCCTGCCAGAGAAATGCGGCAACACCTCAAGGGCTACAACAATAGTTCAGCAGGAAGTGTCCCCTGGCAAGACCATATGATTTAGGTTCAACAATCTATGAACTATCATGCTAATAATAAATATTTTGCAGTTTGTCATTGTTGTATCATGATTGTCTTTTATTGTCATTATTATTATTATTATTTTAATAAAGGAAAAAAAACTGCTTTCTTGTTTCATTGTTCCTTCCATATATATATATATATATATATATATATATATATATATTATATATATAATATATATATATATAATATATATTTCCTCCATATATAAATAGGGGGTTGTATAACCAAAGGCAAAATAATGGAAAAATACATATTTCATTGTATACATATATAAATACATATCTTATTGTATACATATATAAATACATATTTTATTGTATACATATAGCCAAAATAATGGAAACAATATATTTTTCGTAGACATATAAACATACATATAAACATTGCACATAATTAATGGCAACTAGGGTCTCTTGGGTGTTCTGGGCATCCTGGGTCTTCTTGGGCGTCTTCTTCGGGCTATAAATAGGCGGGCGGTATAATATACTTGGGCGGCCGGCTATAAATAGGCCTGGGCCAGTGAGTTGGCAGCCAGCCAGTACAAGGTTTTACTCTGCCGGGCGCGTTCCTAAGGCACCGTACTCACACCGTACTCGCACCGGCACTTGCCGTGCACGTTCCTAGGGCACCGTACTCACACCGTACTCACACCGTACGCACACCGGGGGTGAAATTTTGTCCCGACAAAGGCCGATACGCACCCGCGAAGAGCCGGCACGTGCACGGTGCTTGCCCGGCAGAGACACGGTAATGACGAACTTTGTACGGGGTTAGCACGGTATCTCGCCATTACAAATTCTGCCGGGCAACTCTCGAAAAAAGTTATTGACGACTGCGACTTTTCTGGCCGCTAGCAGGTGCGTGCCGGCGTGGCAAGATGTGCGCTCGGTGACCGCAGACAAGTGCCGATTTTACCATGCGCGTGCCGAAGTAACCCAATTCGGCGTGATTCTGGATGTACCGGGCGTTGGTGGGACAGGGCCTTTCCCACGTGGTGATGGGAGTAGGGGGTATGGAGTCGGGGGGGAGGGTGGTGTCACCACGTGGTGATGGGAGTAGGGGGTAGGGAGTCGCGGGTGGGTGAAGATGAATGAGAAAGGGGAGGTGGAGGCGGAAGAGGGTGCAGAAAAGTGGGGGAAGGTAGGGATGAAGGAGGGCGTAATGGTTTTTATCGTCACGATAGAGATACGACGATCACGATACTGTCACAAAGCTGCTACATATATAACGATAGCGCCACGATAGACTTACGATAGCGCAGCGTTGGGTACAAAAATCGGGGAGCTTCCAGATTTTTTAGTGCATGCACTAACTTTTCGTGGCCTCGGCCGAGGGCGTCACGAGCGCTCACGTTCGGTCACGATGGACCCATAATCAGGACCATGACGGCGCTGCGCATTGCATTGTTGGCGCGATCGGTTCCATTATGGAATGCGTGAAGGCACAATAAAAGCGAGTTTCGGCCACTATACGGAAGATTGTTGTGCGTGCGTTTTCTTGAGTCTACCTTAAAATCTCCAAAAAATATGCATGCTTTAAGTTATATCCAAGAAATATATATACAGTAGGCAAATATAGATCCAGATTGGTTTTTGACATTACAATTAATATATTCTAGTCTCATTTATATTGTGTTATCACAAATCTTCAGAATCTCTCGTGAAACTCACATAATACGCATAATCGAGAAATTCTAGGTGTCTAGGTGTGAAACATCGAGTTGAAGGAACCAATGGATGAGTGAGGGGATGATCATGTGACATCACTCACCAGTGGGGTGTAAGGTTTGATGAAACCTGCCACGTCAGAGCTAACACCAGGACGAACGTACCCTGCATTCACTTCGTCGATATAAAGAGGTTCACTAAAATCCAATGTAGCAGCTCTTTCTGAACTAACCGTGAATAGTGTGCCGGCAAAATCCATCTCCTGTAAGAGAGCAAAGGATGTTTGAAAATAGAATGAAGAATAAAAATTATTTTGCAAGAAAGATAGTAGTATGATATGTTTGTTTCTTGACTACTTGATTATGTGATATTATCAGACGCTATGCCTTCGTGAAATACAATACTTGGTTAATAGCATACAATACCTGTCATCATATTTAATTGCGATTTTTGCTTTAAAAAAATTAATATATATCCCTAATAAGATAATGCGGGTGTAGATTTGCATCAGCAACGCTGCGCAAAGCACGTTTTTTGCGTTTTGCGCCGAGCGCGCAGATGGTAACAGGATTATCGGCCAGGGTCGGCCTGTGTATCTAGGTAGGCCCGTAGGGTATAGTCAATAGGAACCTCGCATCGACGGAAGAAGTGCCGCTCTTATTATCCACCTCAAGCACTCCGTTTTCGGCTACCATGTTTTTTTGTTTTTTTTGCGGATTTACAACCGCAATTTTTCAATTTTTAAGTATTGCATTTTGATTTTGCAATAATTTAGCATGTTGTATTGTAGTAGTATATCTATGTAAGATATTTTGATGATTTGTATAGGGAATGTAGCCGGATGATTCCTTTCCATGATCATTCATGCAGATTTGCCCAGTGAGACAACGTTGCCCAACAATTGTTTTTTCAGGAAGTTTTTATTTCTGAATTGGCTTGCCAGAAACCCATCTGCGCGCACAACCATATGTCAGGCTCTGCCGCAACTACCGCGCATACGATAAAAGTAGGAATCCAAAACTGATAATTTTGTTCATTATAATGTTTGTATTCATGGTGAATTTATCTAATATTATTTGTATATTAGATGAGTTATGGTTATTTTTTACGTTAAGATTTCAAGATTAGAAATTGGCACCCTGACGGGTCCACTGACAAAAACAATCTGGGTCTATGCGTGGGATTGAACTTTATGAAAAAAATGCAGTCGTGCTTTTACATTTTCGAAGCGTATTCATAATGAACTTCATAACAATCTAACCGTATTTGCTTTCCACCCAAAATTAATTGAAACCTAAGTGGGATTTTTTTGTGGCAAAAAATTTCCCTTATTACTTTTCTTTACACATTCCGTCCTAGGGAAGGTTCGAACCCAAATCCCAATCAAAAACATCCTCAACTATCCCCATCCATGTCCTGATTTTATCAAGCCCTGAATTAGGACCAAGAGCTTTTTTTTCTTTTGTTAGATAAATATATATACATAATTTTAAATTGTTTTATTGCTAAATTTAAATTATTTGCATTGGATATTTTTTAATTGTATTTTCAATAAACTAAAATTTTTGATTATATTTCAATAAACCTTTCATATTGTGTAAAATAGTAATAGTGATATCAAAAATAATAAAATCATAGGAAAACGTCACCATAGATTTTATTTAGACTTGAAATTACAATTGCAAATGTACAGCCGCCATACCTGATGATTATTGTTATATTATTATTATTATTATATTGTTTGAATATCCGAATAAAAAATACATATATTCTCCAAAAGCTAGGCAGAAAATACCATCATCAACAATGATTTGGCCGTAATCATAATGATATATGTAACAGATTATAATCATCATGTAACAAAAGTTAGCTTAATGTTTTTCAACATACCCTTTAACAAAACACAGGCATATTATAGACAGGTTTCCTGTTGTAAAAAGTATCAGACTACGCAATATTACCATTGCCACCAATCCCTCTATTGCGTGATGAGCGCCTTGGCCAGTTGTAATATATCTACGGTCTACACACGGGTCATTCAACCCAACACACAAGCTTTTTGGTCTTCCCCCCTTGTCCCCTCCCCCCGCTTACCATTCTTACACCTGAATATAGTATCTTTCAGGTCTAGGTACGAATAGGCTACCATATAAATAAATTGCTTTGCTAAGAGGGGGTCATCCCGATGTTCCCCGGTACCTACACTCCCAGGTACCAATGATTCCCGAATACAATGCGATCCCTATGTTCACCACCTCCTAAGAGGTACCTTTGTTTCCCGGTGCCGATAATTAATCTCTCTGCCGATTAGATTAGGGTCAAAGGGTTCAACAAATTGATAAATCTTTATTGATAACGAGGAACATCGGCACCGGTAAACATATACACCGGGAAACATCGGTACCTCATAGGTACCGGGGAGCTTCGACACTGGGGAGCAGAGGTACCGGGGAACACCGGTACGCACCATGCTACTCTAATTGTAAATGACCTGGAAATTGAACCCTGGCTCTTTCGTATGCCACATGTGCAAGCTACTATTGTACCACCTGTAAATATGATACATATATATATATATATATATATATATATATATATATATATATATATATATATATAGTATATATATATAGTATATATATACATATATATATATATATATATATATATATATATATATATATATATATTATATATATATTATGTATATTATATATATATATATATATATATATATATATATATATATATATATAATATATATATATATTAAGATAACGTCGGAACCCAACTAAGATTATCTATATTGATGACGTTAGTTTTTCGTCACGGCCTACGATTTCGTGAATCGGTGGAGTGACCATCAATGACTCAATCAAACAAATATTTTAAAAGAATTTATGTCATTGGATGCCCTGAATGAATAATTATGAACCTACATTTAGGAACGGTACGGAAATGTATTACAAGGTCACATGTTACAAGGTTACAAGGTCAATGTATTACATGATTATGATAGTCCTGCCTCAATCAACAATACCTGACATAAATTCTTTGGTTGTTATGACATTCCAGTATCGTACAAAAGCAGCTTATAATGCTACATTATAATTATCTTAGAATGCTCAGCTATGCAAAAGACTTCCACGTCCTGATCGATTTACGGCTACACAATATATGGCCTTCCCAAAACTGCGAGCCGTATTGCTTCAAGTATATATATATATATATATATATATATATATATATATATATATATATATATATATATATATATATATATATATATATATATATATATATATATATATATATATATATATATATATATATTGATCTTTTGCAAAATGAGATATTCAAAGGCTTTCTCAATCCATCTCTATTTCATCTTGGATATGTCCCTCATTATCTTTCCTCTCAGTTTTTAGTACAGAAACTTCGCATCACGTCTTACATTCATTTTGAACATGTGCCCATTAAACCTCAATTATTTCTCTACATGATCAGCCTTGCTCAATCATAATAATAGTTCAGTTTTTATGAATTCCTTGATGAATTCTGTGAAGGACGAAAATTGGCTAGTCTCACTTAAAACCAGCACGAGGAATTTTTCAGCGTCAGCTGGTGTAACGGCAGCAACGTCTCGGGTGTAATTGTCATTTCTCTACCAAATTTGTAAGTAATTGAGTGGGCTGTGCTTGAGAGCAGCTTTCTTGGTGCCTACATTGCTTGTTGCATCACATCCACTCAAGCTGTGCAAGGCAGGAAGGACATTGCAAACGTCTTGACCTTAATGTTCGTGCAGAATGTGCAGTGGGATATATCGCACAGTTTTGCCGCGTCCAGCTCGCATCCAGAGCTCGAATAGTCCTGCTTCTTTCAGGATAGGATAGTGGTAGAGTATGGCCACAGCAACGTCAGTGTCGTTGGACAAAACTACACAGGTTTTGTAGCCTGCAAAGTCGAAGTCGAACACACAGTCGCACAGTCGAAGGCATGGAGAACTTGCCGCAAGTCTGCCTCGTCTATCTGTGAGTACAATTTAGGAAGTACTGTTCTGTTGTCTTTTTACAAGGAAGTACATGGCCAGTCGTCGCCCTGCATTGATAGCTGACTCACGACAGTAGGGTGCGGGTAGTCCTTGGTAAGCCCAGAGACATGTTTGTAAATAAGCTGTTCCAGCATCATCTTGTTCTGTTGTGATGGCCAGAAGTCAGCCATCTGTGGGAGTGGAGACTCATGGGTGATTTCAGTTAACACAATCGAAGGTGTAGTACTCCTTCTCTCGTGTTCTTGGTCTTTTACGGCTATTAACCAGGGTAGAAAACAAAGTAACGGATTCAAGCAGGAAAAGCGTAGATTTAAAAAAGAAATAGGGAAAAACTGGTTTACAATTAGGGTGGTAAATGATTGGAATGGACTCAGTAGACAGGTAGTTAGTGCGGAGTAATTACAGAGCTTCAAAGGGAGGCTAGATACATTCATGGATGGGGATGAAAGATGGATGTAGGTAGTGTTAGGTAACAGGAACTACGTGAGACCTACACCACGTGTAGGTCTCCCGGACTCTTGTAGCTTCCTTATTTTCTTATGTTCTTATGTTCTTTTATGGAAGGCTCTCCAGTATAGATGTCAAAGACATAGTCACAGCGGCCGTGTTCGTGGTAGATCGCTAATGACTTTTGCATGAGTGTGAGCAGGTCACCGAATGTCTTCAGCCCATGAAGTGGTAGGCGGCGGATCAGGGTCATGATGTCGATAATAAATGCAGAATCATCTCGATGCCTATAATGCGTATCAGCATCAGTCAGGACAAGCTCAAGCTCAAGTATAAGCAGACTTTTATCTAGGTGGGTCATGCAGCCGTCGGCGTCAAATATCATGGGACTAGGTACAACATCATACTTGAGGAGCTCAGTACTGGTCATGAGTCTGTGTCGAGCAATATCAATAGACTTGTCTGTGATGTTGACTTGTCTCACAGTTTGCTTTACAGTCAGCTTCGGCTTGCTGTTCCTTATGCTGATCATTGTCCGGATCTTGCGATGGCTGATCGGACTGTCTAGTCGTACATTCCTCGTGATGAAGCGCTCATGGTGAAAATGCTTATAAGCCTCTTTCTCAATGTCGAACGCATTCAGCAAATCACTGCTTACGTCTTCAGGCATGACTTCTTTGGTGACAAAGTTGTGAAGGTTCTTTGGGCAATCAGGTGAGAAAGGAGACCTTCTTTCCTCAATAAAGCTGACACAGTTCTGGATATTTTCTTTGCTCTTGTCCGTGTAGGATGATTCATGATGTACATAGGCTTCTGACGTGTGTTCATGAACACCTGTAATTTCACGAAGCAAGTTGTTCACACCTATCGTCTCGTGAAAGATCAGGTCCCAATGTGCGACAAATTGTTTCCGCTTGCAATGCCCAATGATGCTTTCAATGCATTTTGAGGAAAGGTTTATTGTCTGCTCGAGCTTTTGGTCACCCCCCAGTGCTGTAAAGACACCAGGCTTGTCTTTCACAGAGAAGGAGTGACGTTCTGCAAAGTTATCATACACCTCCTGAGACATTTTTCTGCAGTCTTCAAGGTTGACTGTCCCCAGCGATGGTAGTTTGTGCAGTCCCAGGTGGCAAATTCGTACAGCGCTCGCTGCATGGCATCGAGATGGAGGTCCCAAGAACCCTCTCTGTTGGCACGAATAAGATCTAGGACCACCTGGAATCGAGACAAGTAATTGCACCAGAATTTGAAATTCTCGTATTCCTTGCCTCTTGCCTCTATGACCTCGTCAAGGTCACTCATCAGCTGAGTAAAAGAGGCTTTGAACTGATTGAGCAACTTCTTGCTGCGCTCTCGAGCCCCAGACTTTGTTGCACTGCGGAGGCTGGCCAAAAGCTTAAATTCCCTGACATACTTGTCAACTTCAGTACTCGTGAAGAATTCCTTCAATAATAGGCGTTGCATCACTTCGGCCAGGACCCGAAAGCAGGCCATACAACGCTGGAGAGAGGACATAAAGGCCAAATACAGCGGCCAGTCAGTGGGCAGTAAGGAGTGGTGGTGTGGAGTGAAACAGCATCAGGGCCTCTTTGCTGACAACAGCATTCCACCGCTCACCAGAACAAACGGGTCGGTCGCTGTCCGCGACAAGGACAAGGCTGAGCTGTTAGCAGCTCATTTTTCATTACAGATGTCGTTGCCAGAACCTCACGCGAGCCCCCAAAGATACCATCTCTTACCAGGGCCTATCTGGAGAGTCTAGCAGTCAACATTAAAGAAGTAGAAAATCTGCTGCCGCAAATAAATCCCAAGAAGGTGTTAGGGCCTGATAGCATCAGCCCTCACCTACTTAAGGGATGTGCTGCCCAGCTCGCTCCACCACTCACCATCATCTTAAATAACATCCTTTCCTCGTGTAAGTGGCCCACGTAATGGAAAGAAGCAAGAGTGGTGGCCATCCACAAAAAAAGACAGCAAATGGGACCCAAAAAACTATCATTGACCTCACCACTGTTGGAAAAATCCTGGAGTCCCTCATCACCGCCAGGCAAGACATCGCCAACCTGCCTGCGCCGGATATACAGCTTGAGGGCAGATCACTCCTGTTTCAGAGATCCATCTTCATCCTTAGGGTGGAGTTTGACGCGGGAATGACCCTCACCTGTCATGCCAGGAAAGTTGCTAAACACTCGGCCCGGAGACTCAGCTGTGTCCGGCGCATCTAACACCTTCTGGATGGCAAGGCGGTTGAGGTCCTGTACAAGGCACAGGTACATTCCCTCATGGAATACACCCCCCCTAGCTTTATCTTCCTGCCCGCCCTCTTACCTAGCCACACTAGACCGCGTACAGAGAAGAGCCCAGCGACTGGTGAACGGCAAATGTCCCTACCTCGAGCGCAGGGACGTGGCAAGTTTATGTGTTATACACAAGGCACTCAATCTCCACACGCTCCACCTGGCAGCCATAAAGCTCCCCAGGCCCCGGTCGCCCCTTCACTACACCCGTGTTTCGCCATACAGACAGGAGCAAGTGACTGTGCCCTTCTCCTGGACAGAGCACCACCTACGTTCCTTCTTACCCAGCTACGCCCGTCTGTGAAACCAGCTAGTTCGCCAAACCGACTTCCACCACCACGCCTCGCTACAAGACTTCAAGCAGGGGGTGAACAGCTGGTAGATGGCCTAGAATCTAGATTATTAAATATAAAATTTATGTTTTAAATTATCTGTAGCTATAGATAGCTCTAGTGTAAGACTTAGAGCTTTAGCTCTACGTACAACCAATGTACTGACAGTTTATATAAAAAAAATAAGAGAGAGAAGAGGAGAGAGAGAGAGAGAGAGAGAGAGAGAGAGAGAGAGAGAGAGAGAGAGAGAGAGAGAGAGAGAGAGAGAGAGAGAGAGACGGTGCGTGCATAGCGGAAAGATGTGCAATATTTTAGTTGATCCCCCTGCACTAACTTTTACCTGCCGACAAGATAATCCAGTTGGGATCAGAAGAAGGTGGACAGTTAAGTGGAAAAGGAACAATTCTCAGGTCAATCTTTTTGGAGGATGGGTGTACATGGTAACTATACTCGCCGCACGTTAAGTTAGCGAAAATGGGGCCCCCTCAATCCCCCCTTCTGACCACACTGGATTAGCTAAGGTATTGGGTGTTTGGGCATTAGGGCGGAACTTGGAGTAAGGCATTCTTAGGCTCTAAGGCAGCATCTCAGTAAATCCCGTGCAAGAGTAAATAGGTGATCAGGTTACCGACACATGTCTTTCCTATTAGAACTAAGAATGTTTTGTCACAATTAACATAATATATGTACTACATGTACTACATGATTCCATAACTTCCCTACGTGGATATGACTCTGCCATGCTACACCATAATATGGGATGCAACACCATTCCCATTCACCCATTCCAATGGACACCATTCCCTGCAAGGATGTTGTAGCAACGGTGACATCAGCCAGTCCTGACGGCCCTTCCCTCTAAGTTTCCTATTTCCGTCCAGAAGGTGGAGTTACGGAGCAGGCCGTTCAGAATATGACAAATAGAAAATACATAATTTCAATAGTTTTTCAGCTTCGTAAAACCCTTGGTTGAGAACTAAATACGAAAGAATATTCAAAAATTTGCCTTAGTTGTTATTATATGGGTGTGTTATGGACCCCCCCTATTTTTCATGCTCTTTTTCCTACCTCTTTTTTTGCTATTTAAAAAAACAAAACTCTAAAGTAACACACGACACTCGTGGGAGAAAAAAAAAAGTAATAAAGCACGCCTACAATTATGGATAGGTAAAACAAGAAAAAAGAGTTAAAAGGGCTAAGACGCACACTATTTTCGGTTTCATCCCTATATGTTTTAAGCAAAACTTGAAACAACGACGAGCTGGGGTGCGAAGGCCAACCCTCTCTTAGTGGAGATAAAAAATGATAACCAGGCACGCGGCTCAATTTATTCTGTCTGTCCCTAATTATTTGCAAAATGCAAGCAATCGCCGACTAGGGGTCAGCCCACTCCTCTACTCTCTCTCTTCTCTCTCTCCCTCTCTTCTCTGTCTCTCTCGCTCTCTCCTCTCTCTCTCTCTCTATCTTAGTGGGCAGGTATTTAAATTCTCTCTCTCTCTCTGTATCTTTATTGGGCAGGAATTTTTCTTCTCTCTCTCTCTCTTCTCTCTCTCGCTCTCTCTCCTCCTCTTTTCTCTATCTCTCGTCTCCTCTCTCATCTCTCTCTCTCTCTTTCTCATCTCTATTCTCTTTTTCTCTCTCTCTCTCTCCCTCTCTCTCTCTCTCTCTCCTATCTTATCTGGGGCGATATTTAACTCTCTCTCCTCTCTCTCCCCTCTCTCTCTCCCCCTCTCTCTCTCTCTCTCTCTCTCGCTCTTCTCTCTCTCTCTCCTCTCTCTCTCCATTCTCTCTCTCTCGTCTCTCTCTCTCTCTCCTCTCTCCTCTCTCCCCTCCTCTTCTTTTTTTTTACAGGAACTACTCGTGTAGGTCCTCACGGCCTCTTGTAGCTTCCTTATTTCTTATGTTCTTATGTTCTCTCTCTCTCTCTCTCTCTCTTTATCTTTAGTGGGCAAGATATTTAAATCTCTCTCTCTCTCTCTCTCTCTCTCTCTCTCTCTCTCTCTCTCTCTTTCTCTCTCTCTCTC
The DNA here is from genome assembly GCA_016584305.1 of Chionoecetes opilio. NCBI lineage: Eukaryota > Metazoa > Arthropoda > Malacostraca > Decapoda > Majidae > Chionoecetes > Chionoecetes opilio. Next base: position 299,176 of record JACEEZ010007058.1, on the reverse strand, counting down.
TCTCTCTCTCTCTCTCCCCTCTCTCTCTCTCTTCTCTCCCTCCTCTCTCTCTCTCTCTTCTCTTTCTTTACAGGAACTACCTCGTGTAAGTCTCACGGCCTCTTGTAGCTTCCTTATTTTCTTATGTTCTTATGTTTCTCTCCTCTCTCTCTCTCTCTCTCTCTCTCTCTCTCTCTCTCTATTTCTCTCTCTCTCTCTCTCCTCTCTCTCTCTCTCTGTCTCTCTCTCTCTTTTCTTTACAGGAACTACCTCGTTTAGGTCTCACGGCCTCTTGTAGCTTCCTTATTTTCTTATTTTCTTATGTTCTCTCTCTCTCTCTCTCTCTCTCTCTCTCTCTCTCTCTCGTCTCTCTCTCTCTTCTCTCTCTCTCTCTCTCTCTCTCTCTCTCTCTCTCTCTCTCTCTCTCTCTCTCTCTCTCTTTATCTTTAGTGGGCAAGATATTTAAATCTCTCTCTCTCTCTCTCTCTCTCTCCTCTTTACAGGAACTACCTCGTGTAGGTCTCACGGCCTTTTGTAGCTTCCTTATTTTCTTATGTTCTCTCTCTCTCTCTCTCTCTCTCTCTCCCCTCTCTTCTCTCTCTCTCTCTCCTCTCTCTCTCTCTCCTCTCTCCTCTCTCTCCTCTCTCCTCCTCTCTCTTCTCTCTCTCTCTCTCTCTCTCTCTTTTCAGGAACTACCTCGTGTAGGTCTGTAATGTGGGTCTTGTTACCACCGTAGGGTGATTGCTTGTGTTGCAATAAGGCGGGAAATGAACAGTTCTCTTCTTTTCTTCTTATATATTATTACGGTTATAGCTAACAACAGTCTTTCAAACACACTCGCTTTCACTCGTCTAGTCGCTTGCACAAGGGGGCACGTCTTACTGGCCCGAGTGCCGTTTCGAGTCTAGCACAGAAAGTGAGAAGATATCCTGTCCGAACCTCCGTCACTTAAACGTCACCTCTATTCCTACCAATGGTAAGGAACTTCGCTCTGCTTTTGTTCCTTCTTTAACCAATCAGGTAACAGCTCTAAGTTGCTGACTGCATATATTTCCTATCTCAACCCGATCTCATGTTTTGAGTTTGGTGAAGATTTACGAGTTTTCTCGTTTCTTTTAGTCCATGTAAGCATTATAATTTTTTTCACTCTCTCTCTCGCCTATCCATCTTCCTTCTACACTTATTCTAAGTTAATCTAGACTTATCCAGGCTAGGGCTATTACAGGGCTCGGCAGGCTACCGCTTGTCGTCCCGACAAGACTTCTGGTTTTCATTAAATGCGAACAAATACACGATGAAATATTTTCTATCCTAATTAATATTCACCGAATATGTACAGTTATCAATCTATTATATTATACAATCTAAGTAATTCATTGTGTTGTGTTTGCTAGTATAAAATCCTATTACAGGGTTCAAGGCTCATGAGCCACATGCTTTAACTTTCTGCAGTGAGGAAGCTTGATGTGTAGCAGTCTTCTGTACATAAAGAACATTCCTAGTAATCCAATAAGTATTGATAAAACAGTAGGTACAATTAACAAGATGTACCAAATTGACTGATTTAATTATGTGGTAAACAATTTGCTGGAAGTACGCTTGTTGGGTCTTTAAATTTTTCAACGGAGGTAGTCTGTCTGGTAAGTTTACATTAACGTCTAATAGTATATTTTCTTTCGTGATTTCCATAGTTTTCTTTCTATTAACAATTAAAAAAAATTTGTCTGAGTGTAACTGACATGGATCAGGTATGCTATGCAATCAATTTACTTAAGATACATTTGATCCAGGAGTAGGAAAGTGTCCAGTGATTCTTTCAGGTCGGACCTACTTTCACTTAGTTGTTCTACGTTATTAGTAATTTCAGCAATTGTCTCCAGTACTGCATCTACATTGGCTTGAAGTGTGTCTAATTTCGGCAAGGATTGTTGCAAAGTATTCATTGTATTTCTCAAATCAGCATATAATCCTAAGTTTGTGATTTCCAGACCTGCAAGTCCTCCAATGACTGCGACTATAGCTATACCTCTATTACTCCTATAATCATCTAGAAAATTGGTTTCTAAACTAGTGACTTTCTTTTCAACATCTATTATCTTGTTCCATAATCAGACATCTTTGACTGTTAGTCTATCCACTGCTACTTGTATTCCTTCCTTGATTACTGTCAGGGTGTCTCTAATGTAGGTAACATTTTCCATTTTCAAGAAGATTCTCACAGATTGGTTAACAAGAATCACATCTCCTACCTTCCTTACTAAGGCTCCGGGCCTCACAGGGTCCCAGGCCAGTGCTAGTGAACCTAACAACATGCATGTCATCAATCTCATGGTTTTCTGTAAAAAGAGTTACACCCAACATCTAATTTCAATAGCAGTTCATTTACATATGCCTCTAATTACAATAGCTGCACAATTTCTTCCTGTAATCATGGTTTTCATACATGTCATTTGGAATGTGTATATTCCTACTATGTGCGATTGTGTTTGTTTCCTCTCTTGTATTTTCAAGTGATATTTCTACTGTACATCATTATTTGCTACGTCTGTTTGTTTATTTCTATTTTCAATGTCTGTTTGTTTCAACGTGTAGAACAGATGCTCAATTAACTTTAATGTCGTTATCCTCTTCTTCAAAACAAAACTTCTTCTTCAGTGTGTATGGCGTTGCATGCCTGAGTTCCGTGCGTTCAGCAGGTACTTGTGTGTATGGCGTTGCATGCCTGAGTTCTGTGCGTTCAGCAGGTACTTGTGTGTATGGCGTTGCATGCCTGAGTTCTGTGCGTTCAGCAGGTACTTGTGTGTATGGCGTTGCCTGCCTGAGTTCTGTGCGTTCAGCAGGTACTTGTGTGTATGGCGTTGCATGCCTGAGTTCTGTGCGTTCAGCAGGTACTTGTGTGTATGGCGTTGCCTGCCTGAGTTCTGTGCGTTCAGCAGGTACTTGTGTGTATGGCGTTGCCTGCCTGAGTTATGTGCGTTCAGCAGGTACTTGTGTGTATGGCGTTGCCTGCCTGAGTTCTGTGCGTTCAGCAGGTACTTGTGTGTATGGCGTTTTCCTGCCTGAGTTCTGTGCGTTCAGCAGGTACTTGTGTGTATGGCGTTGCCTGCCTGAGTTATGTGCGTTCAGCAGGTACTTGTGTGTATGGCGTTGCCTGCCTGAGTTATGTGCGTTCAGCAGGTACTTGTGTGTATGGCGTTGCCTGCCTGAGTTATGTGCGTTCAGCAGGTACTTGTGTGTATGGCGTTGCCTGCCTGAGTTCTGTGCGTTCAGCAGGTACTTGTGTGTATGGCGTTGCATGCCTGAGTTCTGTGCGTTCAGCAGGTACTTGTGTGTATGGCGTTGCATGCCTGAGTTCTGTGCGTTTAGCAGGTACTTGTGTGTATGGCGTTGCATGCCTGAGTTCTGTGCGTTCAGCAGGTATTTATTAATTCGTGATTATCATAGTATGGTTCTATCGTTCTCAGTCACTATCACGGTGACTGAATTATTGACAATTATTTCAGTTTATTTTCACATAGCAGTCCTGCGCTGCGTTATTCTGCTTTCCTGTACGTAAAATATTCAAGTCGCGTCGGGCGGCGACATGAAACACTTCTGTCGTGGGTATATTCACTAGTGTCACTCCTAGCTTGTGCGCGGCTCATGCTTGTGCGCGGCCTGTGCTTGTTCGTTCACTGGGGAACGTGAATCTACTGCTTTTCACCTCGGTGCATGGCGTGCAGTTATCTACGTGTGAATATATGTCTTTTCTCATACCGGCCAAAAATACTTTAGTTGTGCTTGCTTGTAAGTCTTGTCTTTTCCTGGGTGTGCGCTGTGGGCACTGTTATGGAGCATCTTTAATACTTCCGGGACTAGTGTCTGAGGTATTATTAACTGTTTCACTATACCTCGTGTTACATCTTTGCTTAATATTTCTGCGTTTCTGTATAATAACCTATTGCATATTTCGAAATCGTTTATCTTGTATTTAGTGGGTAGTTTTGGTTCTTGACTATCTGTCGGGTTTGCTAGGTACGTTACTACTTTGTTCCACATGTTATCCTTTTCAAGTTCTGTGCTGACTAGGTCTGCATCTAGTGTGATTAATTCTTCAATACTGCATATTGAGGTCATTACCTCTGTCTCTGGGCTTATGTTCCTTGAGAGTGCGTCTGCGGTTACGTTTTTCTTTCCTGGTATGTATTAAAAACTGACTTCATAATTCTGTAACGTCGTGAACCATCTGGCGAGCCTGCCTCTAGGGTTTTTGTGCTTGAACAGGTTCTGTACTGCTGTGTGGTCAGTCCACACTCTTATCTTGTAACCTAATAACATGTCTCTGAATTTTTCTAGACATAGGCGATCAGCCTGGGGGGTTGGTCGGTATCAAATTAGGGCGAGAATGCTAATAGTGTTTTTTGGGAAGGTATAAATGCCTAGAGTTAGAAAACATGTGATAGCATTGTGGCAGTGGCAGCTTTATGGGAGTTATCCCCCTTTTCCAAACTGTATATTATATAATTATATAAATATACATACATATAATTAAATATTTTTTTCTTTTTCAGGTGTCGTATTTCATCGGCGAGAGACGGACCGGACGATCGACTGGCGACGTTGGAGACCCTCGAGGAGACCACCACTGCCGGAAGACCAGCCGGCCCGCAGGTCGTGCGTTCAGAGAAAGTCGGGTTTTTGGAGTGGAGAGGTAGAGTAGCAGCCGACTACCTCTCGAAGCTATTGTTGAAGGCTGGTGATGTAGAGAAGAATCCGGGACCAGAATCCGGTGTCGTGGTAGCTGTGGAACTTCAACGTAGGAGGCCTGGAATGTCCGTTAACATGGAAACGCCACAGGCACCCGCCAAGAAACTGTGCATCATACACCAGGCAGTATCCGACGGAGATGAACATTTTGTCAGTCCTCAAAGCCATGCCTCCTGGTTAACCTTACTTGAAGCCGCCAAAGTCAGAACCATGTCCCCATTCTAGACGTTTCAAAACGCTTCAGGACAAAGAAGTTCCAATTATATTCTATCATCGAAAATGTAGAAGCATGTTCACCATGAAAAGAGACTTGGAAACTCTGAAAGTAAAGCAGGTGAATGTAGTAGTGATCTATCTGGTAGTAGTGACTGTCCTCCAAAAAAGTCTTCCAGAACATCAACACATGATCAAGAGTTTATGCTCCGATCTGCGTATTCTGTAGCAAGGTCACAGTTCAAAAAGCACTCCAATACACGTGAAACACTTACGCTAGCTTCACAACTGAGAGTAGATCAAACACTAAGAGAGAGTGCCGTCAGAAATGCAGACGGCAGGATGATAGCACTAACCAGTAGAGACATTGTTGCCGCAGAGGCACACTACCACGCTTCATGCTATAGGAATTACACTAGGAACAAAGAGGACAGCAATGAGAATGAAGAAGAAAAGTAACAGATGAATTTATACTGTATCACAAGGTTGAAGGAGAAAGCTTACCAAGAACTTTTCGAATACATCAGAGAAGATATTATCCCCAACAAGAGGATTATACCAGTCACCTCCTTGACCACAAATTGGAATCATTAATGTTGTCTGGTGGAGTTAATCTTCTGAAGGATTCAACAAAGAAGAATATGCACAGAAACTGAAATCCGAGCTTGGAGGTGCAGTAGAAATATTTCCGACGACAAGGGAAAGTTGTTGATGGTTCCATGCTGTGTCTCATTAAAGGATGTTGTCTTGGAAAATCAAAATCTACATAGGGAGCTCAAGCTTTGGAAGGCAAAGTCTACAGATATCACAAGATCATAGATCAGACTTCGTCACATATCCGAACGGCCATCAAGAAGGACATGATTTTCACCCCGTGGCCATATCATCCGTCTGATGTAGCTACTCATATCGCCATACCAAATGAGTTACAGCGATTTCTGGTCGGGCTCCTCACTGGAGATACAACTAGTACTACGATAATCCAAAGGACTGCTATTCTTGTCGATCATTTAGCCAGGACATGATATACGCTGTTACACGTGGGCATATAAACCACCAAAACATTTCCTGCTTCCTTATGCGGTAAAGCACTCACTGGAAACACTGAGTCATTCGGATACTGAATAAGTTTTCATCATGTCCCATTTGGAATGTGTATATTCTACTATGTGCTGAATTGTGTTTGTTTCCTCTGTTGTATTTTCAGTGATATTTCTACTGTAACATCATTATTTCTACGTCTGTTTGTTTATTTCTATTTTCAATGTCCTGTTTGTTTCAACGTGTAAACAGCTGGCTTCAATTAACTTTAATGTCTGTTATCCCTTCTTCACAACCTTCAGTGTATTGAGGGTGTCCTGTGGTGGCCCCTGTGTTTAAAATAGCCTGGGTAGCGTTTTGCACCTTAGCCTTCTATCCAATATAATAATCTGGGTTTTCTGTCCGTCTACTATTTCCGTCTATAAATTCTGCCGAAGGTTGCAGCTGTTTCTCTATGTTCAATGGATTTTTACTTTGTGTGACTGTGTGTGAACTTTCGATTTATCTGATTATCACATTATCGATATCTCTAGATGTATTTTTCTATCTATACTCTGTCTTTATCTATTTCTTTCTTCTCTTCCAGCACGAAAATGTTACCGTGTGTATGGCGTTGCAGGCCTGAGTTTTGTGCCTTCGCAGGTACTTTATTAATTCGTGATTATCATAGTATGGTTCTAATCGTTCTCAGTCACTACACGGTGACCTGATTATTGACAATTATTTCAGTTTATTTTCCACATAGCAGTCCTTTCGCGCGTTAGTTTCTGCTTTCCTGTACGTTAAAATATGCAAGTCGCGTCGGGGGCGGCGCGTGAAACACTTCTTCCGTGGTATATTCCACTAGTGTCACTCCTAGCTTGTGCGCGGCCTCATGCTTGGTGCGCGGCCTGTGCTATGTTTCGTTCACTGGGGAACGTGAAATCTACTGCTTTCACCTCGCGCATGGCGTGCAGTTATCTACGTGGAATATATGTCTTTTCTCATACCGGCCAAAAAATACCTTTGTTGTGCTTGCTTGTAATCTATGTCTTTTCCTTGGTGTGCGCTGTGGGTCACTGTTATTGAGCATCTTTAATACCTTCCGGGACTAAGTGTCTGAGGATTACTAACTGTTCACTATTACCCTCGTGTTACTTCTTTGCTTAATATTCTGCGTTTCTGAATAATAACCTATTTGCATTTTCGAAATCGTTTTATCTTGATTTTAGTGGTAGTTGTGGGGGAGGGTTCTTTGACTATCTGTCGGGTTTGCTAGGTACGTTACTACTTTGTTCCCATGTTATCCTTTTTCAAGTTCTGTGCTACTGGTCTGCATCTAGTTTGATTAATTCTTCAATGACTGCATATTGAGTCTTACTCTGTCTCTGGTCTTATGTTCCTTGAGAGTGCGTCTGGCGGTTACGTTTTTTTCTTTTTCCTGGTTATGTATTCAAAACTGACTTCTAATTCGGTACGTCGTGAACCATCTGGCGAGCCTGCCTCTAAGGTTTTTTGTGCTTGAACAGGTTCTGTACTGCCTGTGTGGTCAGTCCACACTCGTATCTTGAACCTAATACAATGTCCTCGGATTTTTCTAGACAGTATATTGACTGCTAAAGTCTCAATCACGTTCTTTGATGCTGTAATTCTTGTGCTGCGGTGCACATAGTCTCGATGCATAAAGCTATCGGTTTTGTACCGTTTCCCTTTCTTTCTTCATTATATTCCTCCGTAGCCCTATATCTTAGGGGCGTCGTGTTAGTATCCGATAAATTTCCTCGTGTGCAACTCCGTGAAGATTAGCACTGGTGAACTGGTGAGTTTCGAACTTTAGAGTTTTCCGCACATGCTTGCTCATGGAGCTGGTCCCAAGTAAAAAGTCTGTTTGTTTTCATAGAGCTATTTAGTGAGCCTGTGCGTATATCCATATTTCCCTTCTCATAAATAGGATCTATTGAAATAACCTGTTATACTAGAAACTCCTTACTATATTCTCACTGTTGTTGGCACTGGGAAATTCTCCTCACGAGCATCTGTTTTGGACTGTACTGTTCTTTAGTCCATTTTTTATCTATCTGATGACCGAGGTAATAACCTTTGTCCTGTAGGAAGGTACATTGCTCCAGTTTCTTTCATCTGTCAATCCGGCTGATACTAGCCTAGAGAATCCCAGTCTAGTTTTCTTAAAGTGTTCCTCTGCTGTCTGTGATACCTATGAAGCATGTCCTGCTAGGTATATAACAGCTATCTGTGTTTCCCTATTAGCCCTTGCAATAGACTGTGTTTCATTGCTAGTCTCATGTACGTCAAAGGACTGTTTGATAATCCAAATGTGGCATGCCTTTACAACCTGTAGTGTCCCAGTCTGTGTGGAGAAGGCTCTGCAGATCTTTAGATCATTTGTCATATTCTACTGCCAGAAAAGTTGACTTTATATTCTATTTGTGCTATGTTTTATTTTTCTGTTCTAGACTGAGGGGAAATTATCCTGAGATTATGGAATGGTTAGACGATTGGGGATAGTGCGTTTGTTTAGCTCCCTGAGTCAGTCTATGATGGGCGTACTTATGAGCCCTCTTATTTTGTAGCTAGTATGAGAGGAAAGTTCCACTCACTTCACTACTGTTCATCACATCATTGTGAGCATTCACCTGATTAATTATTTACTGGTGCGATCTTTGATGCGGTATCTATATGCTGTGTATATAAATGGGTTGTGTACCGTGACTTTAATTTTACACTTTGATTTTTGCACACGTCTGTCTTGCTAAAGTGCAAGAGGAGATTCTCTCATCTCCCTAATTCTACATCATTTCCTGGACTGAGCAGATGAATGGGTCTGGTGCAATTTCTGAATTCTTTTCTCTTACTATTTTTTATTTAAGTGGTGTGTTCACATACTGTGGATAACCCTGAATCTGGGTCATCCTTGTTTCAAATGTGATGTTTTTATCAGTGTACTCATTACTAAAACTTCTAATTTCCCATTTCTCCTGATTTATATACAGCTCCTCAATCTGTGCTCGCACCTTACTCTCATGGGATTCTGGCATTGCAATTGAGGTTCTTCTGCATCATATCTTTAATCCTTTTAACTCCCGTAGTCACCTTGTTAATTGACATGGAATGCAGTAGTGTCGACTCTATCACATTCCTGAAACGTTCTCATATGGCTTCTCTGGATCCTTCAACTTGTTCGTTTGGGCTGTCATCATTGTCATTGACTATCGTATGCTACCTTTCCTTCGGGCGGGTATTACAAGCGTTTTGCTGTCACCTCTGGTGTGACTCCACTACTCACAGTCTCTTCGGGGCAGTGGTAAGTCAGGGACCTGAAGTTTAGAGGTATTTTTTGCCCTTCTCTTTTGGCTTATCAGTAGCCTTTGCTCGCTCTGTGCCACACTATTCAATGTTTATATTCACAATTATTGTGTTCTTATTTAGTACTCCAATAACTATTTCGCGCGATTTGAGAATGGTATTATTTTTAGGAACAATTTAACACCACGGTCTGAGTGCGTGAGATACCGTGACTCTCTTGTTTTTCGGCCGTCTGTTGCAAATCCAATTAACAAATCTCCACGGGAAGATGGTTTGTCTACCACCTAGCTAGTTATGTCAAAAATAAAAATAATAATCTCCTATAGTACAACAGTGATCTGCGTTGTTCCCCCACAAGTATAGATTAGTCGTTCGCAACTGCCTCCTTACAGTGTGTATGGCCCCGGTGTCAAGAAGCCCCATAACTCCTGGCTTATACTTTGTATTAAGACCTCTCGAAGACTTATTAATAGTTTACCATGAGATCTGTTGCTGAGGGAGAATCTGTCATATATGCGTTTTTGTATCACCATGCGCTATCACGACGGGCCTTGCAGTGTGTTTTGACTAACGTTATTTAAATTTGTTGCTTCGGTTTTCTAAATGAGGGGCTGCATTTACTATGGTGCGGGTCTCGTGTCTCTTGAGGGATATATTCTTCTCTTGCTTAGTTTGCTAGGTTTCTTTCTATTTGTGTTCTATCTGCCTTTTTTCTATCATGTTTTCTATCTGGTTTATTTTCTATCATGTTTTCTATCTGGTTTGTTTTCTATCATGTTTTCTATCCTCTGAATATGGGGTCACTTAAACGTCACCTCTATTCCTACCAATGGTAAGGAGCTTCGCTCTGCTTTTGTTCTTTAACCAATCAGGTAACAGCTCGAAGTTGCTGACTGCATATATTTCCTATCTCAACCCGATCTCATGTTTTGAGTTTGGTGAAGATTTACAAGCTTTCGTTCTTTTTAGTGCCATGTAATGCTTATAATGATCTGTTTCTTTCTCATCCATCTCGCCTATCCAACTTCCTTCTAGACTTATTCTAAGTTAATCTAGACTTAATCCAGGCTAGGCCTATTACAGGTCTCATTTACTGGTTACAGGTCTTATTTTCTTATGTTCTTATGTTCTCTCTCCCTCTCTCTCTCTCTCTCTCTCTCTCTCTCTCTCTCTCTCTCTCTCCTTCTCTCTCTCTCTCTATCTCTCTCTCCTCTCCTCTCATCTCTCTCTCTCTCTCTCTCCCCTCTCTACTCTCCTCTCTCCTCTCTTGCTCTCCCCTCTCTCTTTACAGGACCTACCTCTTGTGGTCTCACGGCCATCCTGTACTTCTTTATTTCTTCTATGTTCTTATGTTATCTCTCTCTCTCTCCTCTCTCTCCTCTTTCTCCTCTCTCTCTCTCTCTCTCTCTCTCTCTCTCTCTCCTCTCTCTCTCTCTCTCTCTCTCTCTCCTCTCTCCCCTCTCTCTCTCTCTCTCTCTCTCTCTCTCTCTCTTTACAGGAACTACCTCGTGTAGGTCTCACGGCCTCTTTTAGCTTCCTTAATCTCTTATAAAGAGAGAGAGAGATATATTGATATATGATATATTTATTTGGCCATGTAGTTTGTACATATGAACATATTACAAAATAGTGATAAAGCCAGGTCCAATAAGCCGAAGCTTTTATAGGACCTGAAAGCTATAATACATAATAACATAGCAAGGGACTGGTCAGGCCATTTTGAAAATATAATATTTTATGGATGATAATATGGAAGTTAACAATAGTAAACCAATCATTTTAAATGCATAAAAAAAAAAAAATCTAATAACCATAAAAAAAAAAAACACAATATGACATTATTTTATGGTGTAAAGAGTTTATAAATTTTCATTGTATTGTCAAGCATGCTTTTTATCAAGTTACGTTGAAAGATTTTAAGTTTTCATCAGTAATAAAATGTTCTGGTAAGTGTTCCAGCTTTAGTTCCTCTTGACAAGATACTTTGTTGTGCATGTGATGTCCTGCACATGGTATACGTAAATCATGTGGTCTTCGGGTTACAGTGTAGGGTATTGCCTAAAGCCAAGGTCTAAAGGTAAAGAGTGTATGGATTATGTACAAAAGATTGGTTTGAAGGAGTATGATATCTGGAAGACTTTAATAACTTGAAGTCTCGGAAAAACTGATGGTATGGTCATAACGATTTTAAAGAACATACACGTAACAACTTTTTCTGATAATAAAGAGGCTGTCAATGAAGGTTTTATAGGCACCTCCCCATAAAGATGAACAATATAAAAGATGTGGATAATTAGGGTTAAATAAACTTGTAGTAAACATTTTACATTCAAATAGTGCCTTAGTCTGTAAAGTATGCCTGTGTATAACGATATCCTAGATTTCACCATATCAATATGTTCTTTCCATTTCAACTTAATTATATATATATCCCTAGAAATTTAAATTCGAAAACCTCATGTAATGATAGATTATTTATCTTTATTTGTGTGTGATACTGGCTGAGTCATAAGGGGACTGAAGACCATAAAGCAAGTTTTATTAATATTTAAAGTTAATTTGTTGCTCTTAATCCAATTTGAAACTTTATTTAATTCTTCATTCAATGTAATTGTAATATTTCAAGATTGTGGCCTTGAATAAAGATTGTGGTATCATCAGCGAAAAGTATGAATTCAAGTTTATTACTGCTACGAATGATGTCATTATGTATATTAAAAAAAGCACAGGACCAAGAATTGAACCCTGGGGTACTCCACATGTGATGTCATTATAAGGAGATGATGATTATTATATGATGTATATTGCTTTCTATGACTTAAATAACTTTTGAACCAGTTGTGAGCACTACCACGTATTCCATGATAGATAATTTGTGTAATAAGATTGTGTGAGAAATTGTGTCAAATGCTTTTGTGAGGTCACAAAAAAACTGTTATTTGTAGCATTTTATTGTCCAGTGCATTGTAAATGTTCTGACAGATATGGTTAGAGACTGCTAATTCAGTGGAAAACTAGGACGGAATCCATGTTGAGTTGGAGTTTAAAATGAGTGTTTTTGAGAGGTAACCCATTAATCTCATTACCATTATTTTTCAAAAACTTTACTAAGCTTGGCAATATTGAAATTGGTCTATAATTTTGCATTAAGAATTGTCACCTTTCTTGAAAAAAGGGACAATTCGAGCAATTTTCATTCGATCTGGAAAGGTACCCTCTTGAAATGATTTATTTATAATGAATACTAGAAATGGTGAAATTATTTCAGAGCATTCTTTATTATTTCATATTATTTCATCATGGCCAGGAGATGTAACTTTCATATTTGCAATTACTGTTTTTATTCAGCTGGTGTTGTAGGTCTTAAATAAAAAGAAAAAGGGAGTGGTTCTGGAAGATATATGTTAAATGGCTCTTGTGTATCTTGAATGTTATTAGCAAGTGTGCTACCTATATACTGCTGAAATGATTATTAAATGACCTAGCCACATTTGATTATCAGTGATTGTATCGCCATTGACAAGAAAAAAGGTTGATATCCTAGTTTATTTTTACCAGTAGGTTGTTGATTATGTCCCATATTTTTTTAGGATCCCAGCATGATCTGTAATCTAGTTTATAATAATTTTCTTTTGCTGTTCTTATTGTTGCCGTCAATTTATTTCTAAAAGATTTAAAAGTATTTTTATATGTTAAAGGCCATTTGCATATAGCTTTTGTAGTTTATTCGTTTGTTTGATTCAACTTTTAATAGGTGGTGTAATGTAGTGTTGCCTTGATCTTTCTTGATTTTTGGGTTTTCAATGGAAAGAGGCTTATGTACGAATTAAAAACTATGTTAGAGAGAGAGGAGGAGAGGAGAGGAGAGAGAGACGAGAGACGGAGAGAGAAGGAGGGAGGAGAGAGAGAGAGGGAGAGAGAGAGAGTGAGAGAGAGAGAGAGAGAGAGAGAGAGGAGTGAGCGAGAGAGAGAGAGGAGAGAGAGAGAGACGAGAGAGAGAGAGAGAGAGAGAGAGAGAGAGAGATGAGAGAGAACGAGAGAGAGAGAGAATTTAAATATCCTGCCCACTAAAGATAAAGAAAGAGAGAGAGAGAGAGTGAGAGAGCATTTAAATATCCTGCCCGCTAAAGATGCAAGGTACCCTTAAATGTATTTTCTTTATTCGCCAGTCACGAGGCCCCGCCCACTCGTCGGAAGGCCCCACCCACTTTTGCAAACCTATTAGGGAAAAAAAAATTCGCGGGTGGGACCAGGGCCCATACTTATAAAGATTTAGGATTCGTCCTAGGATTCGTTCTAACCCTGCGTCCTAAGGTTCGAGGAAAGTCTAAGACGCGTCCTAAGACGGCGGCTTAGGACGAAGCGCTGAGCGCTACATTTAGCAAGAGTCCAATTTGGATTTCATGAAATATCACTACTAAGAGTCATCAGAAAGGTATAAAAATATCGAAAAACACAGTATTAATATTTCTATGATAATTGCTGAAGACTACAATGAATGAATTCATCTATAAGAATAATTGTACCAGATATGCAACGTTCCGTTCAAAAGACACAAACATTGACATTGTCTTCGCTCTATCGACGAGAAAAGATAATATTTTCAGGACAAGACTTTCATCCTTGGCCAGCTCTTTCAAGCAAGGAAAAATGTCCTATGTCCTGCGAGGGAATTTTTCATGCCGAGATGATTCGGCGAAGAGCAAGGCAGATGCCTGAAGGCCATCGCCAACCACATGATCGCCGCGCCGCCCTCCATAGCGAGAGATACGTCAAGGACTAACGGTTATAATGGACGAGGACTTCGCGGTCGTTTTCAAAGACACGACTATTTTTTCCTGGCCCTGCTCTCCTCCCGACTTCCCTAAATATAGTCGTGCTTTCTAATGGAGATAGGGTTATAATGGACGAGAGTTTGCGTAGTTTCAGAGACACACCGACTATTTTTCTTGGCCTTTACAATTAGGTGCTTGTTCTAATGAAAGAGTTTTATTTTGCGCAACCCCATCAAAAAAAAGATTAAAAAAATGTCTACTTTGTGGTTTAAGGTTTAGGTTAGGTTTCATTAATAAAAACCTATATGGTTGAGGTAGGTTTCATTAAAATCCTTACAGTTAGGTTAGGTTTCATAAAACCTATAAGGTTAGGTTCAAGTTTAATTTTTTTTCATTTTTTTTTTTTTTTTTTTTGACGCAAAAATTAAAACTATTCGCCATATAGAAGGCAAGCACCTATTGTAGGCCAAGAAAAAATAGTCGGTGTCTCTGTAAACGACCCGCGAAAACTCTCGCCCATATTACCGGAAGAATAGTTTCTATTTGCGTCAAAAAAACAAAAAAAAAAAAAAAAACATGAAAAAAAATTAAAACTTAACCTTGAACCTTCAATAAGGTATTTAAGAAACCTAACCTAAACTGTAAGCGATTTTAATTGAAACCTAACCTAAACATATAGGTTTTAATGAACCTAACCTAACCTTAACCACAAAGTGATACATTTTTGTTTTAATCTTTTTTTTATGGGGTGCGGCACAAAAATAAAAAAACTCTTCATTAGGAACAAGCACCTATTGTAGGCACAAGAAAAAATAGGTCGGAGTCTCTGAAAAACAAATTACTCGCGAAACTCAACCGAGGACAGTATAACCCTATCTCCATTAGAAAAAGCACCTATTGTAGGCCATGGAAAAAATCAGCCGCGGCGCGCGACTTTGAACAACACGCCCACCCCTAGAAGGTACTAGTCAATGTATAAAACAGTTAGGGAATTGACGTTGTCCTCTCGCTATGGAAGGAGGCGGACAGATAAGGGGGTTGGCGAGGGCTGGCGGCTGCTTGCTGGTCAGTGTGGGGAGCCCCTGCCAGAAAAAAAATTAATTGTTCCCTCTCCTCCCCAAACACCCCCTCTCCCCCTCTCCCCTCTCTCTCCTCCCTCTTCTCCCCTCCCCTCTTCCTCTCCTCTCCTTCTCCTCCCTCTCGCCCTTTCTCCCTCCCTCCCCGACTCCCTAATTCCCCCCCCCCCAGTCCGGACTCCTCCCCTCTCTCCCCCTCGACAGCCTCCCCCTCATTCCACCTCCTCATCATAAACCCCTCCCCCATCCCCTCCCCGCGCCACACGCTCCCCTCCCTTCCCCTGATCCTCCCTGCCCCTCTCTCTAGCTCCGGCCCCCGCCCCCCCGTCCATCAAGAGCTAAGGTCTCCGCCAGAGAGAGAGGAGATGAGAGAGAGAGAGAGAGAGCCATTGAATTGCCAACCCACCGACCTTCACAAGAGAACTGATCTTATTTCCGCTGAATGTCAGAGGAAATCAAGCCAACATAGGAAGATATCGCTCTCACTATTTAATCATCCACACAACCCAGACATCATTGCTACGGTCGAGACCTTCCGGAACCCTACATCCCTGCCAACTTCGGACACATCCAGGGATATTCAAGATGTCTCCGAAGGAAACCGTGCCCACGGGCACCTTCGGGGCATCGCCGCTGATTCCGCGAGGGTCTTCTCGCTGTAGAGGTCCTCGAGGTTGAAAGGATAGGCACCTTGAGATGATGTTCTCAGACTAGTGGACGAGTCGCCAGGAACCATCCTAATATGCTGTCTGCTACCCAGCCCACAGTGGCAGGGAAATAGACCCATCCACTTCCCACTCCAAATTGACACCCTACTTCTCCAGCACAACTGCAACCATCTCATGTTGTAGGGGACAATGACCCGCATCTGGTTGCGACACCGGGCAGGTCGAGAATCTGCTAACTGAGTACGGCCTTAACAACCATGTAAACTTCCAACCCACATCTCTGGCTCCTCCCCGACCCGTCATCACAGATTTTGCCCGAAGAAGTAGTGATCACCCTGCATCCCCCTGGGTTAATGGTTGGTATCATGGACCACTCTTGCGTACTCACCACCAATTTTAGCAATCAGCACACACTTGTAGTACGCGACCGAGGCAATGCCCGAGTCAACTGGCTTTGGTCTCGTTGGAGGATTGGGAAAACCTAAAAGAAAACTGGACTCCATGCGGTGGACGGAAGCTCTCCACGGCGACCGTTAACACCAAGTGGAGACCTTCACCACCTCCTCCTATCCCTCCAAGAAAAGAAACCATATACCCAAGGCCAAACTACAAATCACCATGATCAGCCCTGGTTGGTTTGAAGTGTAGGAGAGGCCGTTGACAACGAAGAGCAGGCCGGCCGCGGTTACAAGTCCCCACTTTCCTCCCAACTACAACAAAACATCGGCACCACAAAGAAGCCTGCATAGACCAGTGTCAGGTCCAAAAGCAGGCCATACAACGCTGAGAGAGGACTTAAAGGCCAAGGACAGTGGCCAGTCAGTGAGCAGTAAGGAGTGGTGGTTGGGAGTGAAGCAAGCAGCAAGCCTCTTCTGCTGACAAACACAAATTCCAATGCTTCACCAGACCAAGAAGGGTCAGGGCTGTCTGTCCGCGCAAGGACAAGGAGTGAGGTTTGAGCAGCTCCATTTTCTTTGTAAAAGTCGCTCGGTTTGCCAGGACCCCCACGCCCGAGGCCCCAGAGATACCATCCCTCACCAGGTCCTCTCTGGAGAGTTCTCGCAGTTAACAAATGAAAGAAGTAGGAAAACAGCAGACTGCGGCAAATAGATCCCAAGAAGTGGCGCTAGGGCCCGACAACATCAGCCCCCTCAATACTAAAGAATGTGCTGGCCCACTTCCCTCCACCATCACCAGTCATCGTTCAACAACATTCTTTCTCGTGCAAGTGGCCCACGCAATGAAAGAGGCAAGAAGTGGTGGCCATCACAAAAAAGACAGCAAACGGGACCCAAAGACAACTACCGCCCAATTTCCCTCTCACCACTGTTGGGAAAATCCAGGAGTCCCTCATCACCGTAAGATCACACCTTCTTGGACGCCCACCATCGTTCCTCAACTCCAAGCAGCAAGCTGGTTTCAGGCAGGGAAGGTCAGCTGCAGACCTGCTCCTCCTTCAGTCTGCTTCCGGAACACTCACTGGATAGAGGAATGGACACCTTTGTCGTGGCTTTGGGAAATCGCGGGCCTTTGACAGGGTTGCACTGTGGCACGAGGTCGTCTGCCAAGCTGAGTAGCCAGGGATCGTGCGCCGGGCGCCCTACTGAGCTCATCCAATACACTCCAAGACAGGACCTTTTTTAAAAAACGGGGGGGTGGTGATCCAACGGCCACACTTTCAGCAGAAACCCATCCACGCCAAGCGTCCCGCAGGGCCCCCCCAGCGTACCGGCCTCTTTCTGTGGAATGCTATTCAATGACATTCTCCAGCCTCATCCTGAGGCCCAGGCCTACGCTGAGATCTGCAACATTGCCTTCCATGCGACAGGACGTGACCGGGCAGGACACGGGCTTTGTGCCGCATCAAACCTGGAATTGGACAACATCGTCATATATGTGATTAGTCGATGGAGGTAGCCGGCCCCTGACAAAACCCAGGCTTCTGCTATCTCCCGCAGTGCAAAGACATCACCAACCGGCCGTGCACCGGATCATTAAGGATGAGGGCAGGATCACTCCCTCAGGAGATCCATCTCATCACTTGGGGGGTGGTAGTTGACGCGGGGACGACCTTCACAGTCAGCCAGGAGAGTCGCTAAAAAACTCGGCCTGGAGACTCAGCTGTGTCCGGCGCCATCTCCCACCTTCTAGAATGCCAAGAGGGTTGGGTCTGTACAAGGCTCAGGTACGTCCCGTAATGGAATAAGCCCCCATAGAATTGTCTTCCTTGCCCGCCCTCTTACTTCGGCACACTAGACCGCGTACAGAGAAGAGCCAGCGAATGGTTAGCGAGAAACGTCCCCCACCACGTGCCTGACTCCTTCCAACCCCTCAGAAAAGCGCAGGATGTGTCAGGTATGTGTCATGCACAAGGCACTAAATCTCCCACCGCCCCACCTGGCAGCCATCAAGCTCCCCAGGCCCCCGCCGCCCTTCACTCACGGTCGCCCCACACAGACAGGAGCAAGTAACTGTAGCCCTTCTCCAGAACAGAGCACCACCTACGTTCCTTTCTGACACCCGATACCGGCAGTCCTGTGGAACCATTTAGTTCACCACAAACCGACCTCACACCACCCTCGCTACAAGACTTTAAGCGGGGGGTGTGAACAGTGGTGATGGCCTATTTATTATTATCATATAAAATGTTTTTTTATTATTATATGTAGCTATAGATAGCTCTAGTCATAACCATGTATATCTGGACTGCGCACGGAAATCGCCGTCGCGCAAGGGCCTGAAGTCGGAGGGCCCCCCCGCTCGGATTCATTAGAGATATAATATATATATATATATATATAGTATTATATAATATATATTAATATATATATATGATATATGTATATTATATTTTATTTTTTAATATATATATATATATATATATAATAATATATATATACTATATATATATAGATCTATATATATATATATATAATATATATATAGACTATATATATATATATATATATATAATAACTATATATATATATATAAGGATCATATAGACTCTGTTATCAGTATATATGATATACTGTAATCTTCGTAAATGTTTGTTCTATAATAGCTCTCATATAAAAAACAGTAAAACACGCTAAAGAAATGCATTACGAGACTATGAAGAATATATGCCTGAAACTTAATATCACTTAACTCTTCGCCATTAAAACTTTGCGAATCAACTTTATCATGGAAGGGTATCAATAGAAAGCGCAATTTTATTAGCTTTCCATGGCTATATGTGTTATATAATAAATTAATTAGAAACCATGCATAAATAGCGTAAACTAAATAAATAAAATCATCCAATCGGAAATTTTCCGATTGTTTTTAATGAGGTTATTTATTTTGGTCAACGCTAATTTATACATGGGTACTAATTCATTCATCAGGAAAACGAAATATATAAGTACATATAAAAACATTCATCAATCGGGAAAATTACCCGATTGATTATTTTATTTATTTATTTAACGCTATTTTATGCATGGTTGTAATTAATTTATCAGATAACGAAATACATCAATGGAAAGCTAATAAAAGTGCGCTTCTATTGATACCCTTCTTGATAAAAGTTGATTCGTAAAGTCTTAAATGGTTAAGATTTAAGTGAATATTAAGTTCATGCATATATCTTCATAGTCTCGTAATGGCATTTCTTTACCGTGTTTTACTGTTTTTTATTTGATAATATTATAGAACAAACATTTACGAAGATTACAGTATACCATATATACTGATAAACCAGTCTATATCATAGTCCATAGACCACTATATTTCTTTGTCGGGCGCCCCGCAGACCCCTATGCAGCCCCGAAATTAAAAACATTGTCGCGTGAACAGTCCAGGTATACAGTGGTCTATGCTCTAGTCAAAGACTACTCTATACTGGACTTGCTACTCATTTTGGGCTATTTCCAGTGGAGGCCAGTTTTGCGATTCCTGCCATTTTAGAACATCACCCCTATTTCCCTTCCTATGGTTTATCAGTATATATGATATACCGTTATCTTCGTAAATGTTTGTTCTATAATATTATCAAATAAAAAACAGTATAATGCAATAAAAAAATGCCATTATGAGAGAGTTAAGAAATATGCATGAAATAATATTCACTTAAACTTATCGCCATTTAATATTTTGCGAGAAAACATTTTAGATGCTAGCGATAGAAAGAAGCGTATTTTCATTAGCTTTCCATTGCTATATTTCGTTTTCTGATAAATGAATCATAACTATGCATAAATTAGCGTTAACTAAAAAAATAACATCATCTATCGGGATAATTACCCGATGGGTGAGGTTATTTATTTAGTTAACGCTAATGTATGCATGGTTCTAATTCATTTATCAGAAAATGAAATATAGCAATGGAAAGCTAATTAAATTCCGCTTCTATTGATAAGTTGCATGTAAAAAGTCTTCACGCAAAATATCAAATTGCGATGAGTTTAAGTGAATATAAGTTCATGCTTATTTCTTCAGATTCTCATAATGGAATTTCTTTAGTGTATTTTACAGTTTTTTATTTGATAATATTATAGAACAAACATTCACGAAGATAACAGTGTATCATTTATACTGATTTACCATAGTCTACTGTATTCATGGAACACTTTTTTACTTGCCGATACGATTAATGATGCTATTTTTTTAGTTAACGCTAATTTAGGCATGGTGGTAATTCATTTATCAGAAAATGAAATATATCAATGGAAAACTAATGAAAATCCGCTTCTTTCTATTGCTAGCATCTAAAATGTTTTTTAGCAAAATATTAAATGGCGAAGAGTTTAAGTATATATTGAGGTCATGCATATTTCTTCACTCTCTCATAATGGCATTTCTTTAGTGTATTTTACTGTTTTTTATTTGATAATATTATAGAAAAGAATTACGAAGAATAACGGTTCTTTATACGATTTCAAGTTAAATTTTTGGAAAATTTTTTTATTGGATACGTTGGATTTTTTATTTTAGTTCCTAATTTACGGGTGGGTAATCTTTACAGAAAAAAAATACAATGGAAACTAATGAAAACCTTTTTTAAAGACTAAATTTTTCCCCTTAAAAGGGCAAAAAGGAAAAAATTGGGTCATGCATTTTTCTTCACTCTCTATAATGCTTTCTTTAGTGTAACTGTTTTTTTTTTTAAAATTTTCCCCAAAAAAAACAGTTAAAAATAACAAAAAAGAAAAAAAAAAAAGGGGAAGTTTAAAAGGGGGAGGAATGAAAATGGATGGAAGGGCGGGTGGGGGGGGAGAGAGAAGAGAAGAGAAGTCTTTGAAGGAAAAACAGAGACAAAAAAAAATAAAAGAAAAAATTTAAAAAAAAAAAAAAAGGGGGGGGAAAGGGGGGAAAAAAAAGGGGGGAGAGAGGGAGGGGGAGGGGGGGGGAGGGGGGGAGAAGAAGAGGAGAAGGGGAGGGAAAGGAAGGGGGGAGAGAGAGAGAGAGAGAGAGAGAGGGGGAGAGGGGAAGGAGGGGGAGGGGGGGAGGGGGGGGGAGAGAAAGAGAGAGGGAAGAGAGGGGGAGAGAGAGAGGAGAGAGAGGGAGAGAAGAGGGGGGGGGGAAAAAAAAAAAAACTTTGGGCCCCTGAGACGTCAGCCCGCACTTGTTAAAACGTGCGCCCGGGAGCTGTTGTCCCTCTCACCACAGTCTTCACTGCCTGCCTGCGGGGAAAAACATCTGCCTTCAGCATGGAAGAGGCTCGAGGGGTTTCTGTTCAAAAAAGGAGTTAAATTTGCCCCCAAAAAAAACACACCCCTCTCCTTGCTGTCTGTGGGGGGGAAAAAGGTTCGAGAGGACGGGAAGGGGTAATCGTCGTACCTAGCGACAACACCTCCCAGGACCAACAGTTTGGGTTCGGGGACCGGACGGTCCCCCTTTTCCCCTGGATGGTCCTTACCCGAAATGGCAGGACGCCCCGGATGACGGACAGGCACTGTCGGGTGGCCCCTTTTTACTAGCGGGTGCCTTTGGGCAGGGTGTGGTACGGAGGCCCTTTTCGAAAAAAAAAACCCAGCAAAAAGGGATCCAGGGGACCTCCTCTGCTCCCGGGGGGTACCTGCAGGGAAAAAAAACCCTCCAGGTTGTCGTTAAAAGGGAGGCCTCTGGGGCCCTGCAGTGGAAGCATCATCCCACAGGGTCTGTGGGGGCCAGTCCCGTTGGGGAAAATCTACGTGGACGATCTTCTCCGGCAGCTGCCACGTCTCGGGTTTCGCTGATGATGTACTCTCTCCTGCTTTACCCGCGCTTGACAGTGGGGGGCTGCGATGAGGCAATCAGCAGCTAGTGTTATAAGAGGGGGTACACGTTGGCAGGTTAATTTGCTCCGGGGGAAAAAAAGACACAAGCAAGGGGGGGTATCTCGGTTCCCCCGCTGCCGAGTCAGCAGTGGAAGGGAGGCGCGGTTTGGTGGCGTTCCTCTCCCACTCCAGGAAGCCGTCAAGGTTCGGGGTAGAGGTGGCCGAGAGCTAAGGTTTTATGGCCACACAAACACATTGCAAAAAAAAAAAAAACCTCTCACCCCCGGGTCTCTGCCCTGCGAAGGGACCAGCTTTCCCACAAGGGGGGCAAGCTCTTTCTCTACAAGGCCCAGATAGGCCTTACTTAGAGTACGCCGCCCCTCCCCGGATTCGTGTGCAGGGCCCTTTCACATAGGGGCTAGACAGCATCCAGCGACGACTCTGCGACTGGTGGTGCTGCAGACCCCCCAGAACCCCCCCCCGACCCCCAGCCCAGATCAATCCCCATGAGTCCTCTCGACTCACTGGAAAAACCCCCAAGGGACCCCCGCGGCCCTTGTGGTATTCCACGGCACAGGTGCAGGGAGTGCCACACCTGGCTGGGTTACGACGCCTCCCAGAATCCCACGCGAAGCACGAGAACGGTGCTTACCGTGGTGATGCAGGGAGGTGCCGCGTTTTTTCCCCTGCCAGCCAGCACCAAAGCACCTTTGTTTGGGGCCCGGGGGCCCGGCCCCCCCTTCCTCCAGGGGGAAAAAAAAAGTTGGGAACAATTTTAAAAGGCAACTTGTCCCCCCAACAAAAAAAAACNTTATTGTAAAATTAGAATTAAAATGTTAGAATATAAAAAAGCGTAATAATTCTCAATATCCTTTTCGGTTTAAAATTAATAATGATAGAAATATATGAAAACTCTTAAATCTTTGCTTTTATATGTCTTACAATGGTTAGTATGTGACGTATAAGAATATTACAGACCCGTCGCAGCGTCACATTAAGCCTTCCATCCGTAGCTCATCAATGCAAATCTAGTAAAGTGAAAAAAAGGAAAATTGATGAGTGGCGCATCAATACGGATCTGACATTTTTTTGGGTTCACGCTCAGGCTTCTAAAAATGGATAAAAGTTTATATTCAGCCTTGATCTTATATGTGTTAACTTCATTTGGAACTCTCTCTCTCTCTCTCTCTCTCTCTCTCTCTCTCTCTCTCTCTCCTCTCTTCTCTCTATCCCCCTCTCTCTCTCTCTCTCTCTCTCTCTCTCCTCTCTCTCTCTCTCTCTCTCTCTCCCCTCTCCTCTCTTCTCTCTCTCTCTCTCTCTCTCTCTCTCTCTCTCTCTCTTCTCTCTCTCTCTCTCTCTCTCTCTCTCTCTCTCTCTCTCTCTCACTTTTTTTTTCCTTTTTTGATTTTTGATTTAAACGTAGTACTTTTGGTGTTATTAGAGCTAAATATCTAGGTTTTATACTAGAGCTATCTATAGCTACATATAATATAAAAGACATTTTATATTTAATAATAATCTAGGCCATCAACCAGCTGTTCACCCCCCGCTTAAAGTCTTGTAGCGAGGCGTGGTGGTGGAGGTCGGTTTGGTGAACTAACTGGTTCCACAGACGGCCGTAGCGGGGTAAGAAGGAACGTAGGTAGTGCTCTGTCCTTTAGAAGGGCACAGTCACTTGCATCTGTCTGTGTGGGGCGACACGGTGGAGTGAAGGGGGGAGGGGGCCTGGGGAGCTTGATGGCTGCCAGGTGGGTCGTGTGGAGATTTAGTGCCTTGTGCAGGACACATAAACCTGCCACATCCCTGCGCTCCTGGAGGGGTTGGAAGGAGTCAGGCGCGTGGTGGGGACGTTTATCGTTAACATGTCGCTGTGCTCTTCTCTGGACGCGGTCTAGTGTGGCCAGGTAAGAGGGCGGGCAGGAAAACCATGCTAGGGGGACGTACCTGAGGGGATTCCATTAGGGGACGTACCTGAGCTTTGTACAGGACCTCAACCCCCTTGACATCTAGAAGGTGGGAGATGCGCCGGACACAGCTGAGTCTCCAGGCCGAGTTTTTAGCAACTCTCCTGGCATGACTGGTGAAGGTCAGTCCCGCGTCAAACTCCACCCCAAGGAGTGAGGTGGATCTCTGAAGGGGGAGTGATCTGCCCTCAAGCCGTATGTCCGGTGCAGGCAGGTTGGTGATGTCTTGCCTGCGGGAGATAAGCAGAGCCTGGGTTTTGTCAGGGGCCAGGCTGACCTGCCATCGACTACTCTAGGTAGCGATGTTGTCCAATGCCAGGTTGATGCAGCACACCGTGTCCTGCCAGTCACGTCTGTCGCAGGGGAAGGCAAGGGTGCAGTCATCAGCGTAGGCCTGGGCCTCAGGAATGAGCTGGAGAATGTCATTGAAATAGACATTCCACAGAAGAGGCCCGAGTACGCTGCCCTGCCGGACGCTGGCGTGGATGGGTTGCTGGCTGGAAGTGTGGCCGTTGATCACCACCCGTAAGGTCCTGTCTTGGAGGTAGTCCTGGATGAGCTGCAGTAGGGCGCCGCGCACTCCCAGGCTCCTCAGCTTGGCAGCGAGACCTCGGTGCCACACCCTGTCAAAGGCTCCGGCGATGTCCAAAGCCACGACCAAGGTGTCCATTCCCTATCCAGCGAGTGGTTCCAAAGAAGCAGACTGAAGGATGAGCAGGTCTGCAGCTGACCTTCCCTGCCTGAAACCAAATTGCTTGGAGTTGAGGAGATGGTGGGCGTCCAAGAAGGTGTTGATCTTGGCGGTGATGAGAGACTCCAAGATTTTCCCAACAGTGGTGATAAGGGAAATTGGGCGGTAGTTCTTTGGGTCCCGTTTGCTGTTTTTTTTTGTGGATGGCCACCACTCTTGCCACTTTCCATTGCGTGGGCCACTTGCACGAGGAAAGGATGTTGTTGAAGATGATGGTGAGTGGTGGAGCGACCTGGGTAGCACATCTCTTTAGTAGGTGAGGGCTGATGTTGTCGGGCCCTAGCGCCTTCTTGGGATCTATTTGCCGCAGCTGATGTTCTACTTCCTTATTGTTAACTGTGAGACTCTCCAGAGAGGCCCTGGTGAGGGATGGTATCTCTGGGGGCTCGCGTGAGGGGTCTGGCACCGACATCTTAAAAGAAAAATGAGCTGCCAACAGCTCAGTCTTGTCCTTGTCGCGGACAGCCACTGACCCGTTTGGTCTGGTGAGCGGCGGAATGGTGTTGTCAGCAAAGAGGCCTTGCTGCTGCTTGACTCCACACCACCACTCCTTACTGCTCACTGACTGGCCGCTGTACTTGGCCTTTAAGTCCTCTCTCCAGCGTTGTATGGCCTGCTTTTGGACCTGGCACAATAGCACATGGTCTTGCAGTCTTCTTTGTGCCGATGTTTGTTGAGTTGGGAGGGGTGGGACTTGTACCGCAGCCAGGCCCTGTTCTTGTTGTCAGCAGCTCTCCTACACTGAAAACCAAACCAAAACTCTCTCTCTCGCTCTCGCTCTCGCTGTCGCTGTCGCTCTCGCTCTCGCTGTCGCTGTCGCTCTCGCTGTCGCTGTCGCTCTCGCTGTCGCTCTCGCTGTCGCTCTCGCTCTCGCTGTCGCTCTCGCTCTCGCTGTCACTGTCGCTCTCGCTGTCGCTCTTGCTCTCGCTGTCGCTGTCGCTGTCGCTGTCGCTGTCGCTGTCGCTGTCGCTGTCGCTGTCGCTGTCGCTGTCGCTGTCGCTGTCGCTGTCGCTCTCGCTCTCGCTGTCGCTCTCGCTGTCGCTGTCGCTGTCGCTTCGCTGTCGCTGTCGCTTCCTGTCGCTGTCGCTGTCGCGTCGCTGTCGCTGTCGCTGTCGCACTCGCACTCGCACCACTCTCTCTCTCCTTCTCTCTCCTCTATCTCTTCTTCTCTTTCTCTCTCCTTTCTCTCTCTCTCTCCTCTCTCTCTCTCTCTCTCTCTCTCTCTCTCTCTCTCTCTCTCTCTCTCTCTCTCTCTCTCTCCTCTCTTCTCTCTCTCTCTCTCTCTCATACAAACACACACACAACACACACACACACACACACACACACACACACATACACACACAGGCAATATTAATCAGCAGAAATTATTGCTTTCACCTTTGGCCTTGTTGCTTAGACAGGAAAAGCATAAATCGTCTCGCTTTACCCCTTTTGGTGATATTGACTGCGTTTACGTTGTGTTGAGTGCGTGTTTAATGTGGTGAGTGTGTGTGTGAGGTGTTAAGTGCGTGTGTGAGGTGCTCAGTGAGTGTGTTGAGGTATTGAGTGTGCGTGTGTGTGGTGTTGAGTGTGTGTGTGATGTGTTAAGTGCGTGTGTGATGTGTTGA
>JACEEZ010007058.1:260308-267808 GCA_016584305.1 Chionoecetes opilio | reverse complement strand
AGAGAGAGAGAGAGAGAGAGAGATCTTGGAATTTAATTAAGGAGGAAACTCAAATTTTTCTTCTCTGCTGTACTGGGTTTCATATCTCTTAACGAATGAAGAGACTCTCGGAGAAGAAGAAAGAAGAGGAGGAGGATTTTTTTTTTACCCAGGATTACAAAGGAAACACAAACAGCAACAGACCAATAGGTCTTTACAAGGTTGTTTGCTTTAAATACACTACACTAACTAGATAATAAGAGAGAAAGGATAGGAAAGTAGAAGGCTCCTCCCCACCCACCCATCCCTCCAGCCGAAGCTGACCGGAAATGAAGTGATACCATGCAATATAGAAAAACTGCATGGAATCTGTGAGGAAAGTTGAAAGCTGTAATCTATGGCTAACTACTACTATGTTTGTGGGGGTAGGTTTAGTGCTTGATAGATAGGCCATGTTATGTATGTTTTGTAATGGTGGGAACACAGTGTGGAGGTTCAAGGTGGGTGCAGTTGCCTTGCCTGGCGTTTTCTTGGGAGGCAGCAGTCAATCAGGCCCCAGCTCCGTTCAATCCACTGCGGTAGTGCACTTTCCAAGTAGGACGCCGTGCACTTCAATGCCTCCTGCAGCAGTGACCCCTGGTATATAAATCCCGATGGTGGTCACTAACTGTCAGGGCCCTTACTGAACCACAACCCGTCACAGGTCAAAAGTTGTAGTAGTGACCGTTTACTCGGGGCTGTCTGAGACGTGTGGGAGGGGTTGTGTAGACGCGACTCGCAATCATTTCACGCAATGAGAGTAAGCATCAGAGGCCCGCGAGATACATTTATTATTCCGAGATAAACAGTGACAACCGGGGATTTGATATGAAATATTTATCGAGGCGATTTTTAAATGATTCTATTGTATTTGAGTTTACTACGTCTGAGGGCAGCCCATTCCATACGTTTACGACACGGTTTGTGAAGAAGTACTTTGCTTCGTTCGTTACAAACCGTTTCCTGCTTATTTTAAATCCGTTGTTTCTAGTTGAGCTTGACCGGTCTAGCGTGAAAAGATTTTCTGGGACTACGTTCGTAAATCCTTTGAAGATTTTAATGACTTCGATGAGGTCACTTCTTATCCTTTGTTTTGTTAGTGGGAATAAGTTAAGTTCTTTGAGCCGATTTTCGTACGATTTATTACGCAATCTAGGTATCATTTTGGTTACTCAGCGCTGCCACTGCTGCCCAAATGAACACGACCCTGAACCGCATCGTGGCCTGGGGCAGAATGTGGCAAGTAAAATTCGCTCCTCACAAAACACAGCTGCTCCATGTCTCCAGGTCGAGCGCAGCCCTGTGCCTTATCTGCGATGGGAAGACGCTGGTGTCTCAGGATGAGGTGGAGGTGCTGGGGGTCACCCACCTACGACTGCAGGCCTGACCTTCAAAGCCCACATTACGCGGCTAGCCAGAGAGTCTTCGGGGCAGCTGGCATCCCTGAGGAGGATGTCATGGCTCCTTGACAGCAAGGCTTTGGAAGTCCTCTACAAGGCGCAGGTTCGCTCTTCTATGGAGTACGCGTGCCTTGGGTGGGGCGGTGCGGCCAACAAGCACCTTGCTCTCCTTGACAAGGTACAGGGTCGCGCGCTGAGGCTCATCAGGAACAGCGGTGCCGGGCAGGAGCCACGACTTCACAGCCTTCAGCACTGCCGAGACGTAGCGAGCCTCACCGTGATGTACAAGGTGCATCAGCAGCGGGTGCCTCACCTGCACACACTCCGGCAGCCCCTATGGCGGGCCCAGGTTACTACAAGAGCCGTTGCCCTAGCCCCCGCAGAGCTACTACAGCCCCGCTGTCGTACTTGACACCACCTGTGTCAGTTCGTCTGCGTCTACGTCGACTGGTGGAATGCTCTCCTTGCCTCGCAGCCACGCCTTGGTGGTACAACTGTTCAAGAGTTCAAGGAATTTGTGAACGCGTGGCTGCCGAGGTGAAGGCAAGGAGATCACAATTATCACGAGTTAGGCTTTCAGATAGGGAACACTCATTATGTCTCCTTTAGCCTGTAATTGTTACAATTTTTTACGTAATGTAAATACTAAATAGTAACATACTCTGTATGATGTTCTTATAACTCGGTATAAAAGAGAGAGAGAGAGAGAGAGAGAGAGAGAGAGAGAGAGAGAGAGAGAGAGAGAGAGAGAGAGAGAGAGAGAGAGAGAGAGGGGAGAGAGAGAGAGAGAGAGAGGAGAGAGAGAGAGAAAAGCGAGAGGGGCGAGGAGAGCGAGAGAGCGAGAGAGAGAGAGAGAGGAGAGAGGAGAGAGAGAGAGACGAGAGAGAGAGAGAGAGAGAGAGAGAGAAGAGAGAGAGGAGAGGAGAAGAGGAGAGAGAGAGAGAGAGAGAGAGAGAAAGAGAGAGAGAGATATGCATACATTATGCAATCATTTTAAATTATTCATGGACATTACTTTCCCTCAGAAACTCTCAGATTCTTTCTTTCTTTTTCGCATTTTTCTATGTTTTGGCTGGAGAAAGGCAGACGCGGGAGGGGGGGAAATAATAATAATAATAATAATAATAATAATGATAACAATGATATTAAAGTTAAGGGAGGGGGGGGTATAAGGCAGAGCAGGCTGTAGTGCTCTATATGGAAAGAAAAACAATTGTATTTGCAAATGTTATTTTTTGCTACATACATTTTTTATACTTATTTTGCTACTTATACTTTTATTGTTATTTTTTTGTAGACTTACGAATATAGTTACATAGCCAATCACAGACCCGTTTTCCGTTTAAGACAGGCAACCCTTAGTATAACCCTTTAGTATAAGAATCTAGTATAACCCTTTAGTATTGCATGTAGTATAACCCTTGAGCATAATATAAAAGTATAATATAACATGTCAAGGTTTAGTGACAAGCTTCTATTGCTTAGTGTCACGAATCAAATAAAAAAAACTGGGTCTGCGATATATGCAAGGGAAGAAATATATTTTACAAAAATAGACGTTAGGGAGGAAGGGGAAAAGGGAAACCAAATACAGGTGAACACTTTTATACCCTCTCACGGGAGGAAATAAAAGAAGGAAAACTTGTGGAAGGGAAAGAGTAATAATGATACAAATTATAATAATATTTTTGCACTATAGGATATATATATATAGAAAGGAAATATTATAGAAGAAATTACTATGCTTGCTATATTAGTTTCTTTTATGAAAGTTATTCGCATATTCTGCTTTTTTGTCCACCTCCCTTCCCTGCCTCCCTCTCTCCCTCTCTCCCTCTCTCCCTCTCTCCCTTCATCACGCACGCACGCACGCACGCACGCACGCACGCACGCACGCACGCACGCACGCACGCAGAAACGCACGCACGCACGCACGCACGAAACGCACGCACGCACGCCACGCACGCCACGCACGCACGCACGCACGCACGCACGCACGCACGCACGCACGCACGCCGCACGCACGCACCGCACGCACGCACGCACGCACGCACGCACGCACGCACGCACGCACGCACGCACGCACGCACGCACGCACGCACGCACGCACGCACGCACGCACGCACGCACGCACGCACGCACGCACGCACGCACGCACGCACGCACGCACGCACGCACGCACGCACGCACGCACGCACGCACGCACGCACGCACGCACGCACGCCGCACGCACGCACGCACGCACGCACGCACGCACGCACGCACGCTACGCACGCACGCACGCACGCACGCACGCACGCACGCACGCACGCACGCACGCACGCACGCACGCACGCACGCACGCACGCACGCACGCACGCGGATTGGCATAGCCCATGGTGTTATGGACTCACTCAGCACGATTATTTGGCGTTCTGGGTACCTGTGCAGGAGGACAAAGATCCGGATCCTTAAGTCGGTTGTGATCCCTGTCTTACTCTATGGTTGTGAGACATGGACACTAAATAGCGACTTGAGGAGGCGAATCGATGCCTTTGGTAATAAGTGTCTTCGCAGAATCATGGGGTATCGTTGGGATGATTACGTATCAAATCTGCAATTGCACCGTCACACTGAATCGAGGCCTATACCTGCATAGTCCGTCAGCGCCAGCTTCGGCTATATGGGCAATTGGGCATGTGGTACGCTACCCTGAAACCAATCCTTCCCACCGGGTTGTATCTATAAGAGACAATTCGGCGTGAAGGAGTCAAAGGGGGCGCCCACAAGGCTCGTGGCTGGGGCAAGTTGATGTTTTCTGTTAAGAGTTGCTTTTTTTGGAAGGGAGCCTGCATGGAGACTCGCGAGTGGTGTCCCCCGGTAGTGGCGTCGTAGGGTGGGCAAGGCGAAGCGCCCCCCGGCGTATGCTCCCAATGACTGATTGATTGAGTATTATCAGTAGTTGCCTATACCTCATTCATAAGCCAGGTCACCACACGCTCAGGTCCTACTTATTAAATGCTAACTAATCTAACTATTAAGCTAAGCTAAGCTAATTATTTATCTTCATTCATATTTTGCTAAATATATTGAGTTTGAGGAATACAAGAAACACACACACACACACACACACACACACACACACACACACACACACACACACACACACACACACACACACACACACACACACACACTCTAGGGTACTCCGTAGTGTAATGGTTAGCACGCTCGGCTCACAACCGAGAAGTCCCGAGTTCGATCCCCGCGCTTAGCGGAGACAGATGGGTTGTTTCCTTAAAACCCGAGCCCCTGTCCACCCAGCAGTGAATAGGTACCGGGTGTTAGCGGGGGGTTTGTGACCCGCCTCCCGGGGTGATGGTTTCGGCCAACACTAAGCAGTGGCAGTAAGCACTAAGGATGATTGATAAAATGTATCTATAGAGACGGGGCCATACGAGTGTAGCTCAAGCCCTGTAAAATACAACTACATGAATACACCTAGATGAATAACACACAATTAACAAGGAAAGTATATGTGAGCAATACATAATGAAGTCACACAAATAAGACAGAGAATGAAAGAAAGAACAACAATTGTTTTATAAGAGTACATTGGTTACAATAGTGTAAAGCATTGTAGTCATCACATCACTGACGCAAAATTCGTGTTCACCATGACCCATGACCGCTATGGATCAATTTTTACGAGAATCTGAGATGCAAATATTTTTTCGCAAGGCGCTAATTCGCATGGAAACAACCCATTGGCATTTTATGGAATTTTGATAAAAAATTGATTTTTATAACTTTAAAAGTATGGGACGCAAGCAAAATGTGTATAGAGTAAGAACGTTTATGCAGGCAACGATATTTCTTATAATACATATTATAACTGTTTTATAATGTTAGTGTGTCGCCCACAATGCGTGTGTGCTCCACAGTCCTGGTTATTCCGCTGCCACCGCCCACATTAAGTGGGAAAAAAAATATAAATGAATAAAAATAAAAGATGAAAGAAAATGTAAGTACTGGTTGGATTAAATTTGACAACGCGTTAATTATTTCAAATTTGTAATATTTTTACTCTTTACTGTATCACTTCCCAACTTGTGTACATTCACAAACCGCCTTAATTCTAAGTTATTCCTATTCCCTAACAATACGCACACTTCTTAACCTAACATCTTACTTAATAAACATTCTTCATCCTATTCTACCAGAGAAACAGACTTCATTCTACACTCTCCGCCACACTTCTTAACCTAACATCTTACTTAAAGTAATCGTCCAGACCATTTCATCATTCCTGATTTAATGCAGTCAAAATATAGCCATGATCGAGTATATCAACAATATGTTGTCACTTTTTGCATCCAGTCACCCGTTTTTAAATGATCCGCATTCAAAAATCTGTAAACTCCCCGAGCTCTCAAAACACAACTGGCAGACAGCAGACGACGCACCACGGCTCGGCAACGTAACACGAGTGAGCCTCCCAGCCCTCCCTTTAAAACCCAAATACACGGAGACACGGGAGAAAAAATGTATTTATTTGGGGGAATTTGGGTGTTGCAGATGGTTTTTTTTTTGCGGATATGGCATATACCTTGCATCCTTCATGGGTACAGCAAGAAAGCGGGCCCCTTGCAGAGAGTTAGCACCCATCTCCGACCTATTTGAACATGATAATTTTTGTGCAGCGCCGACGGTGGGGGGTGAGAGGAGCGCGGTTTTGAGGCACATTGTCTTGCCGCGCTCCTCTCACCCGCCATGCCAGGCGCTGCACAGACATTATCAGGGTTTCAACTAGGTCAGAAATGGGGGCTAAGCTCTCTGCAAAAGGCAACAGCTTTCTACTGTATCCATGAAGGATGCAAGTATATACCACATCGCAAAAAAAATATATCAGAAACACCCAAAATTCCCCAAGTACTACTTTTTTCTCCGGGGTCCCCGTTTATTGTATAGGGCCGGGCTGGGAGGTCACTCGTGTGACGTCGCCAGCTAGTTTCCGCCAGGCTGGTATGGGGCTGTTGTTTTTCCCGCGTTCTTACAAAAAGTCATGTTTCTAGGGAAATAAAGCGTGGAATGAATACTTTTTGTGGTAGGTTTTTTGAATGAACATTCAACATAATATGCAAAGAAAAAAGGGGGTCTGGACGATTACTTTAATAAACATACTTCATCCTATTCTAATGTGAAACAGACTAATTAATTCTACACTCTCCGCCACACTTCAATCATTATCCGCCACACTTATCTTCCCGGGGGATAGGAAACACGAGAGTCTTTAGGCGTGGTGGGTGTCATGTTGGGGGAGCCGTGGGTGTGTGGCTGTCCCACACGCGCCATGGTAGGGCACCGCCACCACCACAGCCACAAAAAGGGCTGCCGCCGCCATCACCTCCACCTCTATTCACTATACCTCGGGGACCAGCCAACAGGGCTGCCACCGCCATCACCTCCCTCTCCACTCCTGCCTGGGACCCTGGATAACATATTCCATTTGTCCTTATGTAACCAAAAAAACCGATGAATCACACCTAATCTTAGCCAACAAATATTTTATAAAAATACTTTACAAGGGAGGATAAGGTCACCTCCCAGTGGCCTTTTCCCACTGGGAGTCTGTCTGCTACTGTCTGCTAAACTGACACGCACCCCCTTCTCACTTCTCTTTGATACGTGGCTAACTACTACTTTGGTTAAAATATAGCCCCTCTTACTAACTAGTTATCAGGACTGAGGAGTGGAGAAAATTACTGTAGTTAATTTATAATTATTATAAGTTACTGCATCCCTTCCCTATTAACGTAATTTTCCCCCGTTAATTAGCAACTGAGATTTTTGTTTCTTCACAAAAAAAACAATGTTCTCGAAAAATTAACTGAATAGAATGAGATTTTTGCATGTGATAGAAAACTATCAAGGCTTACAACTTTGATTTTATGCAAGTTTAATGGCCCTATGGACAGGTAATAATTTTTGTCAGAAATACGTAATGCCTCTCAGAAATTTGAATTGTATGTGATTTAATTGCTAATAAAGACGTGTTTAAGAAGTTTTTTTGGTGAAATTATAAAAGTAGACAATCTTTGCC
>JACEEZ010007058.1:240000-257500 GCA_016584305.1 Chionoecetes opilio | reverse complement strand
CTCCTCATACAATAATTGTTTAAAATGCTTCAAAGTGATTAATTAATGTTTCAAATAACTATAGTAAGTTATAATACAGCATATACGTGAATTATTGCATATGCAGCGAATTAACAAGTAGTAGCGTTGTGTGTTTGATCCTTCAGTGTTGGTGGAGCAGCCCGTGTGAGGCCTCGACACTTTCAGCTGGTATTCTTGTGGATAAACGTGTTTTTTTCCGCAAAACCGTTTTATGTACATTGAACATATTGTTGCATTAAGATGTGCAGGATGGAGCACACACCGCAATATTCACATGTTCGAATACGTATAGGATTGCGGATTTAAGCTTAAGCTTTAAGCTAACGGTTAGAATGGATAGTGGAATATGTTTAGTTTCCGTAAGTCTGTTCTGCTTGCTCAGATTATTTCCGATTTGCATTTGTACATGTTATTAATGATTTTTCTGATGCTTAGCAGATTTTCATGTTTCGTTAGTTACTGGGCTGCATGGAAATGTTGTTTACAGTGGTGTGGATTTTTCCTTCCGCACATTCTCATGGTGGAACCTATCTGTAGCTCCCGTGTAGACATTCATGACATGGTATCATGTTTCCATTATTCTTAGATTTAATATCTTTCACTTCAAAGATGGCGATCGTCATTCATGTTAGACATACTTCATATCCTGCTCTAGTACTTAAGTTTACTCCTTGGCTTGTTCTTATTGCTTTTTTTTTGTCTGTATGCCTCCGGGCGAGAATAAAATGATTATTATTATTCTTATATCTGATAAATTAAAGATATTTCTATAAATAATTTTTTACGTGATTCAAAGTAGTTTCCCAGTCCTCTTTCTTTGTTAAATTTTGCTTTGTATATTCTTGAACAAATTTATTGTAACCATACTTTTGTCTGCAAATCATACTTAAGCTCCTTTGTTCTCCGAATTGGAGGTTGAAGTTGGAGGCCGAGGTTGGAGGCCGTGTGGAATGCCTTGTTGAATGCCGAGGTGAAGGTCGTGTTGAATTCCAAGTTGAAGGCCAAGTGGAAGGCCAAGTGGAAGGCCAAGTTGAAGGCCAAGTGGAAGGCCAAGTGGAAGGCCAAGTGGAAGGCCCAGTGGAAGGCCCAGTGGAAAGCCTTCATTGGACGAAGGAGGCACTGACGGAGTTAACGTCCTCGGGGCGCCACATCATGAAAGGGATGGTAGCCACGAGGCACAGGATCACCATGGAGTAGGTGTGTCACAGGACGTGTAATCATGTGGGCGGGAAGTGTGTATATGCGTCACAGAGTGTGTGTGCATGTGTGTTATTGTTTAAATGGTATCAGCTGGGAAGATAGCGGCGCATGATGGTGGTCAAGATAGATGCCGATCAGCTGATATGATGGCGGTAAAGGAGGGAGGACAATATGGCGACCTACACAACGAATGCGGCACCCCTTACAACATACACAAAAAATCACTAGAAAATCACAGACGTGCCGCGTAGGACAAGGGCGCCTATAACTTACAGAGTGACACAGCAAGGGTCCACAGGTTACTAAATCGGTGATATAAAGTCAGTACATACGGAGGTACAAGGCGATGATGATCAAAGGTGTGACCATGAGGAGCTACCTAGTGTGTCACAGTGTGGCCCGCGTGGCTAGGAGAAGAGTCCAGCGGAGGCACAGCTTGAAGTGGAAGAGTTTTTTTTTCTTTATTTCTTTTTTGTTTTACGTTGGAGCCTATAGCGTGTGTAGGCTATTATTATTTTTTTCCTTTGAAGGGTTAGGTGGTTGGCCCTACACATTCTTGAAGGCTGTGATGGTTGGCCCTTGCCCGTGGTGATGGAGGCTGGATTTTTATAGTGGCACCTGTGTTGATAGGGGAAGGGCCTGTTTTCTGTGATGTTCTACCCACAATTAGGCTCATGTTGACATCTGGTGTTCCTTCCGCCGCACTTGTAGTCGCAGTCGGATGTATATGCAGTCGAATATGCAGCATGCGGGTACCTCAGGATTGGAGCCACTTGGCGTGGGAGCCAGGAGTGGAAACGGCCATATGTAGGCGTAATTGTGGTGTTGCTGTGATTAGTTGAGGTGGTGAAGCGATGACTGGAACAAAGTGGAGTGGGACGGCTTGGTGGTGTGGGATGTGGGTAGTGGAGCGGAACGGCTTGGTGTGGAGTGTTGGGGCTGGAAGCGGCCATGTGTAGGCGAGGATGTCAGGGTGGAGAGCGGCTGCTTTGTGTGAGCCGAGAGTGGAGCGGCGTTGATGAAGTTGGCACCAAAATATGCCGTCTGCCGCCTGATTCCCGCTTTGTGTTATCTCAACTCCTTCATGGAGTCCTTAGAGATCCCACCGCTGCCACCAGATGTGGAAGGGTACTGGACTTTTCCTTAAGGTGGCAGGCAAATACAAGGTAGTTTGGTCCTGCTGTTGGGTATATTAGGTTGGGATAACACAGAGCGCAGACCGAGTACCAGGAGAGTTGAAGAGGGACTAACGAGCGTTGCGTTAAGATCAAGTGACATGACGCAGCACGTCATTAGTTGCCAACATATCCCATTATATAAAATACATACCTCACACCAGTCTCCATAGCTACATTCTTAATTTGCTTCATCAGTGCTTAGTGTTGGGGCTTTAGCCACCACCCCAGGAGGCGGGACACAAACGACCGGCTAACACCCGGTACCCATTCAAAGATGGGTGGACAGGGACTCGGGTTTTAAGGAGACCGCCCATTTTTCTCCGCTCCACTCGGGGATTGAACCTGGGACCTCTCGGTTGTGAACCGAGCGTGCTAACCACTGCACCTCTGTGTGTGTGTATGTGTGTGTGTGTGTGTGTGTGTGTGTGTGTGTGTGTGTGTGTGTGTGTCCATTCACCCATGGTCTTGTCCACGCGAGCTGGCTCGCGATCGCCAGTTTCACCCTCTTCAGTGCGAGCTTGGAGCTTGGGGTGGAAAAGAACCTGGAAGTGGAGTATATACAATATTTTTGGGTTGATTTGGGTCACTGAGTCCATAAATAATAAGAATCCGCTTGATGACACCCTGTCACCTCTGGGCATTTTTTCTAATTTGCATAAAACCAAGATGGCCGCCATTGTTCTACTGAATATACTATAATTAAGATATCTCGGCTTCTAGAAGGGATTTTAAAACAATCTAAAATGTTTTAACGGGGCTTTAAGACATTAGGAACCCAATGGAATAATTTTTATTATGATTTGACAACTCCTTCATATTCATAAATCCAAGATGGCCGCCGTCAAACTTCTCGGGAGACCCGTTTCATGTCACCACGTTATCTTATTATTATTTTGGGCTCAGTGACATAAATCAACCCAAAAAAATTGTATATACTCCACTTCCAGGTTAAGCTAGTTGGCTGCTGGACTATCCAGGCATTATTATACTAGTACGTTATGATATACAGATGTTACAACCTTGTAGTGGCAAACCTCTATTAGTATACCGTTCAATGTCTCGTTGTTTTTTCTAATGTAATATATTCTATTTTCAGTGAAAGAAATATGGAGGAAGAAGAGTGTTATTTCAAGTGGAAGTTTGGATGTGATCCTGGTGCCAAAGACTTGAGTTCTGCTGGGAGTGCAAGAATCAAGACAATCATCAAGTATAGCAAACAATATGGTGATGGCCTACATGTGGTGCTACAAGAAAAACTTGACGCTAACAGTGACCTTACGATTCAGTGTCACAGAAACTGTGTGTCGACATATGTTTCACAACAACAGGTAAATAGACACCTCAAAAGACGAGGAATCCCACCACAGAAGTCGGCAAGTATATTAAAGAAACAACGACGTTCTGGTGCATCTAACTTTGAGTTCCTGCACCATTGTATATTCTGTGGTTTTCCGTGTAATATTGAAAAGGATCCAAAGCACCCCGATCGCTGGAGACGTGCTGTTTTATGCAGGACCGCTGATCGAGGTAGTGGTGGAAAATCATTCAAAGACTTAATTTTTGAAACATGTGACACTCGAAATGATGGCTGGGCTAGCGAAGTGAGAGTACGTGTCCTGGGAGCGCTCAGTGACTTGCATGCTGCCGATGCTCGTTACCATGTTGATTGCATGTCGAAATTCCTGAGCGAAAGATCGGTCAAGTATGCATCTGCAAGCGTATCACATGCTGGACAAGATGACGATGCTTTCAATGCGCTTGTTACCGAACTTAGTCAAGACCTTTCTCAAATCTGGAACTCTGTAGAGCTGTTCCAGTTGTATGAAGACAATGGGGGTACCAGACTGACGGCACGAAAACAATTGGTGAAACATCTTTCACATCACTATGGTGAAGATCTCCTTGTGCTATCGTCTCCTGGCGTAGCTAACCTCGTTGTATTTAGAAGCAAAACCTTGTGTCTCCTAAAACTGGTTCCATCTGATGACTATTGTGAACTAGATAGTGCAATCAACAGTGTGGGAAAGAAGATCCTTCAAGAACTCCAAGATGTAGAGCACAGTAAACGGCATTATGACATCCGAATTGACAAAGACAGTGCCGCAGACACATGTGTAAGTGACACACTATTTCATCTGCTAGCGAAAATATCGCCTAAACCAGACAAAACTCTACCAGCAACACTCATTGGCAATATCGTTACCAGTTTGCTCAGAAACATCCCAACAAAGCTTCAGATTGCACTAGGTATGATTATGAAA
This sequence comes from Chionoecetes opilio, assembly GCA_016584305.1. Taxonomy (NCBI): domain Eukaryota; kingdom Metazoa; phylum Arthropoda; class Malacostraca; order Decapoda; family Majidae; genus Chionoecetes; species Chionoecetes opilio. Next base: position 252,840 of record JACEEZ010007058.1, on the reverse strand, counting down.
GACTCAAAGGACATAGTAAAACAACTGCATCATTTTGGAGTCTCGCGCTCATATGATGAAATTCTTCGCTTCAAGAAATCGGCCGCAGTAGCAGCCGCCACAGGAACCAGTCTGACTGGTCTATCTGATTGTCATGTGGGGTTAGTGCATAATAAAAGTTATTCCATTGGGTTCCTAATGTCTTAAAGCCCCGTTAAAACATTTTAGATTGGTTTAAAATCCCTTCTAGAAGCCGAGATATCTTAATTATATTATATTCAATAGAACACTGGCGGCCATCTTGGTTTTATGCAAATTAGAAAAAATGCCCAAAGGTGACAGGGTGTCATCAAGCGGATTGTTAATATTTATGGTCTCAGTGACCCAAATCAATAAAACAACATTGTATATACTCTACTTCCAGGTATACCCCTAAAATCCAATTTGGCTGCCAGACTAGCGAATGGGTTCAGACGTAAGAGACAAAAAACATACAAGACTCAGAATTTGAGGTGAAGGATTACAAAAAATGATGACAGAAAATAATTGTATCAAAAATGCCATAAAAAAGAATAAAAAAAGAGACTGTGACTGACTGCCTGCCCAGGACACGCCAGCGGTCTAGCCGTTCATTACACTGCAAAACACTCTAAAAGAAGCGCAAAACAATTGGCTTCCAAACTTTTTCTTGCAAGCTCTTTTTTCATTGTTTGTATTCACGAAATGACGCTGTTTTCTCCCCTCTGTCGTTTCCCTCGCGTGCTCCCCTCTCTGCTTCATGCCTCTGCCACTCTGCCCTCCTTCCATTCCTTCTCCCTTCCATCCTTCCGTTGCAGCTGTCCCATCCAGCCCCTTCTCTCCCCTTCCCTTCCATCCCGCCACTGCCCACCCTTCCGCCCTTCTGATACAGACAGATAGATTGATAGGTTTAATACAAGCCCTAAACATATACGCAGGATTTGGGATAAACGAGGCCGAGCTTCTTTTGTTATTCCGTTGCGAAAGGAAACATTTCCACGAAAAAGATCAGTGCACATATTAAATGATATGGGATATAAGCAGGGCTGAAGGGAAGTGCAAATAGACACATCTGTGGGAGACGAGGACGGAGGAAAAAATTGTAAAGTAATAGGAATTTCTCAACTACATTTTTTTATTGTCTACGAAGAGAAAACATGAAAATTGGTTTACTTCTTATTTCTTCTCTCCCAGCTCACAACACACAACACACAACACACACACCACACCACACCCCACCCCACCCCACCCCACCCCACCCCACCCCACCCCACCCCACCCCACCCCACCCCACCCCACCCCACCCCACCCCACCCCAAGCTCCAGGTGGAAAAATGTATAGAAGCAAAGAGATGAAAGTTGTTGAATTATATCAGATACTGCAGTCAGTATTCATTAACTCATATAATATCATAAAACAATGATGTTTTGTAAAAACAAATAATATTCTCGGTTACTTAAATTTAAAACTGATTTTATTATAGTTCTCTCTTTGCCTGCCTCTCTCTCTCTCTCTCTCTCCTCTCTCTCTCTCTCTCTCTCTCTCTCTCTCTCTCTCTCTCCTCTCTCTCTCTCTCTCTCTCTCTTCTCTCTCCTCTCCTCTCATCTCTCTCTCTCTCCCTCTCTCTCTCTCTCTCCTCTCTCTCTCTCTCTCTCTCTCTCTCTGATGCTCAGATAGATTATTTACTATATATATATATATATATATATATATATATATATATATATATATATATATATATGTATATATATATATATATATATATATATATATATATATATGTATATATATATATAGTATATATGATTATATATATTATATATATATGATATATATATATGATATTATATATATATATATATATATTATATATATATTATATATATATATATATATATATATATATATTATATATATAAATATAATAATATATAATAAATAATATAATATATATATTACTATCTAATACGGTCAAACTTCTTCAAATCCAAGCGTTGTAAAATAATATGACAAAATATTAAACCCTGAAAAATGCCTTGACCATTATTCCTTCTGACTCCATGTTCTATATTTTTTTGTATTTTTCCCTTAATTTCCGCTTTAATTTACTTACTCCTAGTCTTTTAACTTACCTATAATGTTACATCACTTGTATTACTTGTATTGCCTTATATTACGTGTATTTTAAATGTAAATCTTGTGCTACTCAATCACATTTCCTCCTTCAAATTGCTCCTCTTTGCCTCTTCTCTCCTTCCTTCTTTCCCTCCTTATTTTAACTTCTTATCGGGTTTTTTTCTTCATAGATCCTCCTCTTTATATCTTAACTCCGTTCTTGAACTTAATTAATATATATCTACTTTTTTATTTACAGGGTCCTTAAAGAATCTTTCGACTTAACCTAATCTAAATTATTTGAACCTATCCTACATAAGGCGGAGACGGTAGCCGAGTGGTTAACGTGGAGTGGTTAGCGTCTTGGAGTGGTGAGTTCGAGGTCGCGAGTTTGAGTCTCACCGAGGACAACTCTTTCGGTTTAGAATCGGCCATCTTTGACGCAGTGGCCAGATGATTAGAACTTGGTAGTGGTGAGCACAAGTTCCCAAGTTCAAGTCCCACCAGGAGCCACTGTTTATTCCATCGTCGAGTGGCAGAAGATACCCACATGCAGCCCATCAATCTCACCTTCGACTGCGACTGCAAGTGCGGCGGAGGGCACCAGGTAGCAGCGTGAACCTCAAATCAAATCATCACAGGTATCACTATAAAAATCCAGCCTGCGACACCACGGGCGAGGACCAAGTATCACAGCCCTTCATAATATGGAGGAACCACCTGAGCCCTTAAGTAATGAAGATAAAAACCTAAGGAACATGATAGCCTACATGTGCTATAACCTACAACGTAAAAAAAAAAAAAAAAAATAATAATAATAATAATAAAAAAAAAAAAAAAAAAAATTCCGCTCACCTCACCCAGCCTGAAGTACTCAGTATTAATAAGAAAATCATCATTTCACAAGCTACTTTATGTTTACGAAATATTGGTTTGAGGCGTAGTTCTCCAGATTTCCCACCAAAATTACTCTAAGACGAGTTGAAACCAATCAATAGGACAATCAGTGAAATGAGGAGTAGGTGTTTACCTTTTAGTGCCGTGGTGAAGGGTGCCGCGTCAGTCTTGTCCGGCACACAGCAGCGCCACGCAGGCTGGAGATGCAGCGTTAAGGACCACAGCGATAATGACGCTTATACGTTATTTGTTTATCAAACGAAAGTAGTTTTATAAATCCTGAAAGTTGTAATTGCCGGGTAAATCCACACTCTAGGGCACAAGATAATCCCGGCACATTACACGGAGTAAATTGTACACGATGAGCTCCATTACTCCATAAGGAGTATATATTAATTTCATATTATATAAATTAACTCAGTAAATACTATATGGCTGTGAATTTTAGTTAACAATGGTGACACAAAAACTGTAGAGAAGCAGAATATATGGTGCATAAAGCAACCTTTAGTCAGGACAAACAGTAATGATGTGTGGATGATATAACTGGGTTTACCTTCACTGTGTGCATTGGTTAAGGCAAAACAAAGGAAATTTTTCCAAAATATGTGGTCTGAAAGAAATGCTATGGATGATGATGATGATGAAAATGATGATGACCCGCTGATCCACGCAACGAGGGTGACAGTCAGGTATAATGATGCTGTATCCTGATATGTAACAGACATGACCTTTGGTAATACTGAGGATGTTGGGGAAACTAAATGCGAACTTAAGTCAAATATCACGAACTCCGTATTAAATAGACTGACTTTTCTAAATCAATTAACAAGGAGCTAATCGTACACTATATTTACACGAAAGACGTCAAAGTAAATGATATCAAACGTGTGTCCTGGACAAGACTGTGACTACAGTACGCACTCGCTGGCAGTCGAGGAAGGGCGCTGGAATAGGCGAGGAAGGGGACGGCTTCCCATGGAGAAAAGGTTGTGCCTATGCGGCCTAGTACAAATAGAAACACATATCATTGAAAATTGTCATATTTCTTTACAAGTTAGACGATTATATAATGTCACAGCAGTTAATGACTTGATGGTAACTAGAACAGAATATGACTCTATTGTACACGATTTTTGATCTTTGTATTAAATGTTTTAAATATATTTGTATTCAATGGTTTAGGGAATATGTTTTAAGAATCCTTGTTTTTTTCCTTTTAAATGTTTCTGCTATGTTTATTAGTAGCCATTTTATTGAATTTTATACAGCATATATGATTACTTGTGTTTTTTCTTTTAATAATTATTTGTTGTATAGCCTTTAACGAATAGTTATTGTAAAATGGACCAAAGGAAATTTATTGTTTTTATCATGGTAAAACGTACCTGTGGTCAATACAATTATCTATCTATAGATCTATCTATCTATCTATTTATATCTGAATATATTCATCAAGTGCCACATCAATCACTCTTCTCCTTAGCTCGTAATGTTATCAAGCCCATTATTCCCAATATTTCATCGTTATCTGCCTGACACACACATACTCCACCCTCCCTCGCCTCTATCCAATATCTAAGTGCGACAAGTCTATTTGAATTGAAGAAACGACCTGCGATCTTTCCCTTCTTGCTGATGAATAATAATAACTGATAATCTGCCCCTCATGCCGTTATGGCGATCCCATCATTTGTCCTTCTGTGTTTGCTCGTGTCACATTATTAACCTGAACCACATCACGCAGCGGCTGTCTCATTAGTAACTCGCACTCGGTTCTGGCTGCGTTCTCTTCTCGTGTTCTCGGTGCATCTGTGTTTCTCGGTCCATCTGTGATTATTAAACTTATGTTCCAAGTTGTTCAATGGAATTGTTTCTAGTTTATTATGCGACTTACTCTGAACTTGTAAACATTTAGTGATTTTTCTTTGTTACATTTTGTTTTCGCAAGGATGCATTTTCCCACTTTTTCTGTACATCAAACCAGTCGCAGTTCATTTTGTTTATCCCACTCTCACCCATGGGTCATCGAATGCTCTTCCCGTGTATGGGTGAGGCTCCTGCCCTGTCCAAAGGTAAGGTAGTCAAATACTGAACGTTACAAGAACCTCTGAACTATCATGAATTGGTAAGTTAATTATAATGTGCAGTTTAGTGGGAAGTGATCAAGTGGTGAGTTGAAATAGTCACCCTAGCCTGCTTAATGGTGGCCACTTAGGTGACAAGGTTGGCTAGACAGGCTGGAGGGGAATTGTGATTTGTTTTACCAACTTTAGGCTTCGAGAAACTCTGGTGAATGATGTGTTCATTTAACCGTGACGGCAAATCATACTTTTACTTGTAACATAATTATAGAATTAATCATCGATGGCTTTGGGAAAGAACCTGAAGTGTTTGCCTGAAATCTGAAGTTTGTGTATGTGGTTGAGGCGAGACTGAACTGGACAGACAGTGTTAATGAGGTCATCGAGAACCCTGGAACAATATTTCCAGACATGACACTTTCCTGGAATATACATCCTTCACCACAAATGTTAAGCGACAAGTAAAATTATCGACTTGTTTGACATCAAGAAATGAATAGAATCACAACCACATTTCCCGTTCCCCTGCCTCCTCCTTTTCTTCTTATGTCAACATATTTTTCATTGATATGTTTTTACCTTTGAGACTGCAACGGAATGCTTCTTAGAAAATTTACATTGCGAGGTTCTGACAGACATACTGAGTTACGCAGAATTAGCTTTCTACCCCCTCCCCCCCCCTATCGTGAATCACAGATGCGCCTCCCTCATCCGTGTGTGGCAGCGCGGGGTGTGTTCGGGCGTTTAGGGGGAAAGGCGCCTCCATGGCATTGGCATCATTACCGCATCTATCCACACACTCTGATCTTCACACTTTCATTTATATTTTATATGGGTGAAATAATTTTTTATTTTTTATTTAACTTGGATTGCTTCTATTTCGTCATTATTTGTTCCGTTCACACACACACACACACACTCTCTCTCTCTCTCTCTCTCTCTCTCTCTCTCTCTCTCTCTCTCTCTCTCTCTCTCTCTCTCTCTCTCTCTCTCTCTCTCTCTCTCTCTCTCATTCACTTCATATTTTTCTTCCTCTACTTCTGATATTCTTCATCTTATTTTTGCATATTGTTTGAGTTTTACAACCGACGGTTGGTGTTGAGAGGTTGCTTAAATATTATTTTTCTATAAATCTACATTAAATTCGTCCTTTATAGACTAACTTAACCAATGGTAGTGTGATGAGTAACTATTTTAGATTTCTTGGTATACGTTTGATAAATCCATGCTGTTTTATGTAACAGTATTAAGCTGGATTTCCTAGCAGGTGACACGGCTGTTATATTCTTGGAAGGCAGGAGTGAGGTAACGCTTGTTTTTACAAGCTAACTGAACTGTTTCAGTTCAGTTCAGGACGTCAAGCTGGAAACACACACCCTCTTCTACTCTGAAACTACCACCCGTGACCCAAGCAAGATACCAATTTAACTAACACGATTCCTGCACCGGGTGTGTCAAACTTTTTTTCTCGTCAACGCCAAGTGTCCCTAGTGTTGCTTTTACCAAGTATTACACACTTCTGTGCACATAACAATGGTGAATACACGCAACACTTCTACCTTAACGACCAACCAAGGAAACGAGGCAACCATTGACAGTGAGAGTGATGTGAACGCTCTATTTGAATCCCTGCCTGAAGATCACAAAACGTTAGTTAAAGTGATTACAGAAATTATAACTACTAATCTGAATGACAAACTAACTGACATACAGAAAAAGATAGCAGAAAAAGACAAACAGATTCACCTCCTGAAAAATGACATAACAACGCTGAAGTGTCGAGTCGACGACCTTGAACTCCACCTCGATAACGTGGACCAGTATGAACGGCGCGATACCGTGATCCTTTCCGGTGCTTCACTACCCCCAGAAACCACCCAAGAGAACACCACCAACGTAACGACCCAAGTTATTAAAGACCAACTTAAGATCAACATCAAGGAGTCTGACATTAGCGTATCGCACCGACTAGGACCAAAAAGACAGCAAGTAAACAGGCCGATAATTGTCAAGCTGGTAAATCGGTCTCTGAAACAGGACCTCGTTGGAGCGTGTATCCAGCTCAGGCCCCAACTGTATGTTAATGAAAGCCTAACACCCAAACGTAGAGGCCTGCTAAATAAGATCCTCACCATCAGAAAAGCGCACAAGCAGAAATTCCAGCAATGTTACACTCAAGATGGCAGAATCACAATAAAACTAAGAAATTCTACAATTAAACATGCAATTATAGATGAGAAGCAATTAACAACCTTCCTTGAAAAGTACCCCGAGATGATGGACACATACCAGCAGAGTGCATCATCAACCTAAATAGTGACACGCCGAAGATAATCATGAATCCACCTATGATGATGACTACTACTGCATCAACAACAGCGGCAACAGCGGCGACACAGAGCTCTGCGGCGACAACGGCAGCAGCGACAACAACAGCAGCGACTACTACTACTACTACTACTACTACTACTTACTACTACTACTACTATCGTTGTTACCACCAAGGTAAATGCCTATGTATATTACTACTATTATTACATCTTCATCAACTACTAGTGACACCACCCACCATCATATTGCTAATATTGCCGTAAATATTCTGCTACACTATATTGATTATTATATTTATTATTTATTACTACTATTTTCTTATTATTATTATTATACTACTACTTCTGTTATTACTACTACATTACTACTACTACTGTGCGGTAAACAACTACTATGTGTTAAACTACTACTATTATTATAAATAATTTATTTCATTATTATAAATTCCTATTATTATTATTATTTTTATTATTATTATTATTATTATTATTATTATTATTATCTTTCATTTTTATTATTATTATTATTATTATTATCTCTCATAATTTTCATTATTATTGTTATTATTAATATTATTATTATTATTATTATTATTATTATCATTATTATTTATTATTATATGGTGGTCCATAATGGTGATGGTAGTTTTGGTAATTATTATCTTTATAATTTTTATTATTGTTATTATTATTATTATCATTGTTGTTGTTATTATTATTATTATTATTATTATTATTATTATTATTATTATTATTATTATTATTATTATTATTATTATTATTATTATTGTTATTTAAATTTATTATATTATTATTATTATTATTATTATTTTATATTATTATTGCTGTTTTTATTGCTGTTGTAACTTTACTATTATAACTATTATTACTATTGTTTTTGCCTATTTCTGCTGCTGCTACAAGATAAATTACTAATTATTTACTACTATATTATTATAATTATGTTAAAGTATTATATATGTTATAACACTATACTATTAGAAACTACTATTATTACCTTTTGTTATTATCATTATCAGTTATTACTATTATTTTCATTATTATTATTTTTTTCTTTTATATCAGTATATTATTATTATTGGTATTATTATTATTATATTATTATTATTATTATTATTATTATTGTTATTATTATTATTATTATTATTATTATTATTATTACTATTACCTATATTAGCGACCACTACCAATATATTACTACTGTACTGTCTCTATACTACTACTACTACTACTACTACTACTACTACTCACTACTACTACTACTACCCCTACTACTACTACACTATCTCCTACTCCTCTACTACTACTACTACTACTACTACTACTACTAACTACTACTACTACTATCTCTATAATATACAAATATTCATATATTTTGTGAGTGCTATTCTACTTTATTTCATATTATTTCTAACAACTTTTCTATTATATTATATTATTATTATTATTATTATTATTATATTATTATTATATTATTATTATTATTATTATTATTATTGCTACTACTATTACTACTGCTACTGTGTATTAAACAATTACTAGTGTTAGATTGCTACTATCCTTGTTATAATTCCTGTTGTTATATTATTATTATTATTATTATTATTATTTATTATATTATTATTATTATTTTTGGCTATTATTATGGCTATTATTATTATTAATATTATTATTATTATTATTATTATTATTATTGTTGTTATTATTAGTATTATTTTCATAACTTTCTTTTATTATTGTTATTATAGTTGTAATGGTGATGGTAATTATTTTTATTATTATTATTTTATTATTATTATTATTATTATTGTTATCACTATCATTATTATTATTACTAATATTATTATTGTTGTAACTATTATTACTGCTCTTGTTACCTATTTTTATTTATGCTACATGATAAACCTCCAATTCCTACTATATTATTGTATGTTAAAATTTTATACATGCTAAAACACTATACTATTACAAATTAATATTATTGTCATTATTACTATTATCATTATTATTATCTATTATTATTATCTATTATTATTATTATGTATTATTATTATTATTATTATTATTATTATTATTATTACTATTATTATTGTCATTATTGCTATTATTATTATTATTATTATTATTATTATTATTATTATTATTATTATTATTATTTTGTTACTATTGTTACCGTTGTTATTATTATTATTATTATTATTATTATTATTATTATTATTATTATTATTATTGCTATTGTTATTACTATTACTATTATTATAATGACTATTATTGTTATTATCATTATTATTATTTTATTATTTCATCATTATTATTTAGTTGTTTTTTCATTATTATTATTTTATTATTTCATCATTATTTATTATTTTTTTTTTTTTTACTTCTTTTTTTCTTTCTTTTTCTTTCATTATTATTATTATTTATTTTCGTTATTATTACGGTTATGATTATGATAATTATTATTATTGTTTATTATTATTATTATTATTATTATTATTATTATTATTATTATTGTTGTTGCTCCTGCTACTACTTTTACAGCAGTAATATAAGTTATTCACTTTTGTTCTCACGTCGTGGCGTGACTTAAATTTTCCAACATCACAGTATGACACACCCGGTGCAGCTTAACTGACTGCATTTCTCACTTTTCTTTGTATCGATAATTTACTTTAATATAGATAATGTCTAATCTTTTTCATACTCTTTTCAATGATATTGATGATATTGACTCAGAAAATGACGTTAATATGGAAATCATAAATCAGATGCATGGCCACATGGACTTTAACTCTCTTTCAAAGTATTATGATATATCAACTTACAATGATCTCATTTCGACCCAGGATTCTACTAAACTAACAATTTTTCATATAAACTCAAGATCATTAACTAAAAATACTGATAATATCCAATCATTCCTAAAATGCCTCAATTCATCTCCAGATATCATAGCTGTCACAGAAACTTGGCTGACTGATAATAACAAACATCTCCATGAATTTCCTGGGTATCACTCCTATCATCTTGTCAGGAACACTAGGGCTCAAGGAGGTGTTTCTATCTATGTTTCTGACAATTTAAAATCTGAACAACAATATGATTTAACATGTATCAATAATGACATTGAATTACTTACTATTAAAATTATTACTGAATCTATCAGTTTTCTGATTTGTGCAATATATAGACCAAATAGTAAACATATTGCAGTAGACGAATTCACAAATGTCATAAATACAGCATTACAAGATAAAGCAAAACAGAATAAAATAATACTCATAGGAAACTTTAATATAAACTTACTTGGGCATACAACCCATACACCAACAAATAACTTTCTAGCAAACATTCAAACTTTAAATTTTGTTCCTCACATCTCCAGACCCACTAGATTTCCAGATAGTTTAAATTTGGGTGACCCTTCTCTCCTAGACCATGTATACACTAATTTTTGTGGAAAGTTTACCACAGGTACTGTACACTTTCCCATTTCGGACCATCCTCCTATTTTCTTAAATATTTCCTTCCCCCAAAAAAATCAAAGCTCAATAAAATAGAATTCAGAAATGTAACTCCTAATAATAAGGAGCTTTTTTCTCAAAAACTTCACACCATATTATGGAACAATCTCTTATCTTCACAAGATATAAATTTAAACTTTAATACATTTCTAGACAAACTGAGTAATTTATACAATGAATGTTTTCCAATAAAAACAAAATATATTTCTGAAAATCGGCTACATAACCCTTGGATAACGTCAGCTGTAATTAAATCGGTCAAGACCAAAAATAATCTATTTAAGAACTATAAAATAGGTGTTGTCTCTGAAAGTTATTATAAAAAATACCGCAATGTCCCTAAATAGGATTATAAAAAATCATAAAATTTCATACTATATGTCGATATTTACAAACTTTAAAAATGATACACGCAAAATATGGAAAACCATAAATCAGCTGAAAAATAGCTATAAAAAAACTTATCTCAGTTACATAACAATGAATAATAAAGTAATGAGATGCCCATCCGATATTGCAGAGGCCTTCAATAAGTATTATACAGATATTGCTTCCAATTTAGATAACAACATCCCACCTTCCGATATTAACCCACTTGACTTTCTGAGAGGTAATTATCCAACATCAATGATTGTTCCTCCAGTACTACCACAAGACGTTGCAGCTGTAATAAACTCATTAAAAAACAAAAAGTGTAATACCCATGAAATATCCGTCTCTCTCCTAAAAGCTAATAAAGAACAAATAGCTGTTCCATTATCAATCTTGTTCAACCAGTCCATCGAAAAAGGATTTTTTCCTCAATGTTTAAAACATGCAACCGTAATCCCTATTTATAAAAAAGGTCCAAAAGACAACATTGCCAATTACAGACCAATATCACTGCTAAGCACCTACTAAAAAATATTCGAGAATTTAATGAAAAAAATTCTATTAAATTTCTTAACCAAAAAATCTATTATCAACAAAGAACAATTTGGTTTTCGACAAGGCTTAAGTACCTTTAGTGCTCTGACCGCCTTCACCGATGACATCTACTCTGCCTTGGATGCTCACCATACAATGCTCACTATTTATATAGACTTTACTAAAGCTTTTGATACAGTGAAACATGATATCTTACTACAAAAATTGAAACATTATGGTATACGTGGCATCATACATGACTGGTTTAGAGACTACCTCACCGGTAGAACCCAAAGTACAAAATTTCAGAATTGTCTATCTATACCTCAACATATTCAGTACGGAGTCCCTCAGGGTAGTGTCCTCGGTCCCATTTTATTCCTTATCTATATAAATGATCTCCCAAATGTATTTACAAATTTAAAAACAATACTTTTTGCTGATGACTCTACTTCATTCATTATTGGTGCAGACCCTACATCCTTGATAGAAACAGCCAACCAAGACCTAGAAACATTTTATAAATGGTTTTTTGAGTAATAGACTAACCGTCAATTTAAACAAAACGTATTATATGCTCTTTACCAACAAGGCGACTAAAATTCTTCCTACTCTGTTATACAACAACAATGTCATCAACAGAACTAACCAACACAAACTACTAGGTGTAACTTTTGATGATAACATATCCTTTAAACCACACATTAATGAATTATGTCTTAGATTGTCTAGAATCGTATCTCTATTATATCAAATTAGAGACCTTATGCCTAATAATATACTTAAAATTCTCTATAATGCCCATGTATTGCCACACTTTCAATATTGTACTCCAGTCTGGTGCAACACATATCCCACTCATTTACTTCCCCTGTTCCGGCTACAAAAGAAAATAATTAGGATCATTACAAATTCGGGCTACTTTGATCATACTCACCCTTTATTTAAGAATATGAACATCTTGA
>JACEEZ010007058.1:215000-232500 GCA_016584305.1 Chionoecetes opilio | reverse complement strand
AGCCCTACCACCCTACGCTGAGATTCTACCCTGCATTTTTAAGGGTCGTTCATTAGACGTCCAACTCAACAGAACTAAGTGATTCACGGAGAGATGCCACCGAGCGCCAACTTCTGATCTTTCTATTTTTTTTGATTGGGGCAAAGCAAACCTTTTTTTGTTCAATGCCTCAAAAACCCAATTTCTTCACCATCTACTCGACAAAAACCTACCAGATAACTATCCCCTCTTCCAATGACATCAACTGTCTCCTTCTTCTACAATAAAACATTCTAGGACTATCCTTACTAAAAATCTGAACTGGAAATCTCACATCTCACTCTTGCTAAAACAGCTTCTAAGAAGTTAGGTGTGCTGTGGCGTCGCGTCCTTTTTTTTTCCCCCTTTTCAATTGCTTGCTCTTCCCAGGGGCTATCCGCCCATGTATGGAGTATGTCTCACATGTTTGGGGAGGATCCCTCATACAGCTCTCCTAAACAGGGTTGAGTCAAAAGCTTTTGTCTCATCAATTCCTTTCCTCTGACTGACTGTCTTCAATCTTTTAAAACACCGCCCCAATGTTGCTTCTCTTGCTCTTTCTACCATTATTTCATGCTCATGCTCTTCTGAGCTGTTAAACTGCATGCCCCCCCACTCCCGCGGCCTCGCGCGCAAGACTTTTTTTTACCATTCCCATCCCTATTCTGTCCATCTTCCTAATGCAAGAGTTAATCAGTATCTTTACTCTTCATTCCTTTCACTGGTAAACTCTGGAAAATCTCTTCCTTTCTAAATTTTTTCCCCTTTCCTATGACTTTAAAACTTTCAAAAGAAGAGAACAAGACACCTCCCGAACTAAATTTGGCCTACCCCTTGTTTTATTTTTCTTTTTACTGTTTCTTTATAGGACTGGCAAACTAAGCGGGCTTTGTGTTACCCTTTTTGTTGTGCCCTTGGCCAGTTCCCTGTGATTTTAAAAAAAAACACCACACACACCACACACACACACACACCCACACACACCCCACACACACCACACACACACACACTATATGGGGGTTTAGTAGTGTAGTGGTTAGCACGCTTGGTTCACAAACCAAAAGATCCAGGTTCGATCCCCAGGTGGAGCGGAGAAAGATGGGTGGTCTCCTAAAACCCAAGCTCTGTCCACCCAGCAGTGAATGGGTACCGGATGTTAGTCAGGGGTTTGTGACCTGCCTCCCGGAGTGGTGGCTTCGGCCAACACTAAGCACCAAGGAAGCAAAATATAAGTGTAGATAAGGAGACGGGGCCATACGAGTGTAGCTCAGGCCCTGTAAAATAAAACTGGGTGAATACACACACACACACACACACACACACACACACACACACACACACACACACACACACACACACACACACACACACACACACACACACACACACACACAGACACACAAACACACAGACGCGCGCACACACACACACACACACACACACACACACACACACACACACACACACACACACACACACACACACACACACACACACACACACACACACACACACACACACACACAAGTTGAATAGATGTTTAAGACTTATGAATCACATTATTGATAACATAATATGTGTATCAAAACGGTATAGCGATGATACAGCTGATATAAATACAGATGATGTAAATTGGTATAACAATGATGCGGATAATGATACCTCACCTCATCTGCGTTACCTCACCTGCCATAATGAGGCGAACACAAAATGACACGCTCAATTGAGGGCAAAAGTATAACACAGCAAAGGATGAAAAATCGTACCATTTTCTTTCATACTCAACTCTCCGCACTCAAATTTTCCTTCTTTCCATTTTTACTCCTTCCAATTCTATGTTTTCACCATTTCTTTCACAATCCAATATTATTCTTCCTCCTATAGCTTCCTCTTTTGCTATTATCCATTTGCCCTGTATTTCCTTTTTCTTCCTTCCTTCTTCTCCCTATCCCCTCAATTCTCTAAACATCCCGCCAGTCACTACATAACTCAATAACTCATTATTTCTCCAAACCTTCACAAACAGACACACTTTAGCACCTCCTCCTTTCCCTCTTTGACATCTTTTTATACTCTTTTTTCCACTCTTATCTTTCCAACTCACCACCTTCCTACCTTTCCTCTTATTTCATTTGTCCTAATCATGCTTCTCTCTCTCCCTCCCTCCCTCCCGTCCAACCTACTATATACTGCATTTCACCGACTATTTATTTATTTCACGTGTAGTATCTCCACCCCCTTTATTATACTATGTGCACAAATGAGGCTTTTTTCCATCTCTGTTATCATAGGAACTTAAAAAAAGTCCACTTCAGTTGTGTCACGATTCAAATAGACGTTCAGGGATTTGAAAATAAAAAAACAGTTTTTCGCTTGAAATAAGTGCTTTCGTTATTTTTTTTCCTTATCTTAGTGATTCACCATGAAATGTTTTTTCGTTAGTTGATGCACATATTCAACGGTCACACAACAAAGGTGCTCAATTGTGCTCCGCCGTGAGTTGTATGTTTAATGATACCCGTTTGAGAATGGGGAGAGGAAAGAAGGGGAAAAGAGGCAAGGCAGGATAGCAAGTTTGTTAGAGGGAGTGCAGGCAGGAGGGTGGTTGGTGAAGGCGGGTGGGAAGGATTTTGGGAGGAGAAGGTATATACATGGAGATGCAATAGTGTGGTAGATATAAGTCAGTGTGGATGGTGAGAGAGAGAGAGAGAGAGAGAGAGAGAGAGAGAGAGAGAGAGAGGAGAGAGAGAGAGAGAGAGAGAGGGAGAGAGAGAGAGAGAGAGAGAGAGAGAGAGAGAGAGAGAGAGGAGGAGAGAGAGAGAGAGAGAGAGGAGAGGAGAGAGAGATGAGGAGAGAGGGAGAGAGAGAGAGAGGAGAAAGAGAGAGAGAAGGAAGAGAGAGAGAGAGAGAGTGAGAGAGAGGGAGAGGAGAGAGAGAGAGAGAGAGGAAGAGTAGAGGTGAAATGAGAGAGAGAGAGAGGAGACAGAAAAGGGAGAAGCAGAGAGAGAAGAGAGAGAGAGTATGCGAGATATGGAGAGAGGAGAGTGGAGAGGATGAGAGGATGACGATGACGCAGAGAGAGATGAGAGAGACGAGACGGAGAGAGAGAGAGGAGTAGATGCTTGTAGTTTTAGATAGTGTCTGAATGTGAGTAACGTCGAGAGGAGAGAGATGGAGAGCAGAGAAGATGGAGTAGGAGCAGTATGAGAGTAGTCTTTAGTTTCACAAGTTGTCTGCTTTTGGACCGTCAGGTGGCTCGCTTGTAGCTACTCGTGTGCTCGCGTTGTAGCTCCCTGCATTGGTCTACGTCGAGCCACAGGTTCTCCTGGCGTGGTGGCGCTTGTATAGCAAACGGAGTTGGACTAGAAATGCTATAGGCATAGAATTTTCTTATTGCGTGTCTCTGTCATTCTGACGAGTCGTTAGACTGCACGTTGCTGTCTCCGTGCTCTTTCTCTTTCTCACTCGTCTTCTGCCTCTCTCTCTCGACTCTCTCTCTTCTTCGTCTCGTCCTCCTTCGTCACGTTCTCTCTCTGCTCTGTTCCTCTGCTTGAGCCGTAGGGGGCAGTTGGTAGAACGTAGCTGCATGTACTGGATCAGCGTTCGAGTCCGCTAGTTCGTGCTGACTGCGGCCGTTAGCAAATAGTTATTCAGTCTAGATAGGATGAAAATCTTATCTCTCTCTTGCAACAAAGGGGTAACTGAGAAAATAGTCGAGAGCCCTTTAGGTGGTGGTGGTGGTGGAAGTTGTGGTGTTATTTAACTTGCCTTAAAGGTGTCGTAGCGGGTAGAAGGAGGGGGTTTTCAGGCTTAAGTTATATACTCGACCTTGTTTAACACACACACACACACACACACACACACACACACACACACACACACACACACACACACACACACACACACACACACACACACACACACACCCAGGCCACCCACCCACCCACCCACCCACCCACCCACCCACCCACCCACCCACCCACCCACCCACCCACCCACCCACCCACCCACCCACCCACCCACCCAGAGACAGACCACACCACACCCACACACACACACACACACAACACACACACACACACACACACACACACACACAACACACCACACACACCACACGCACACACACACACACACACATACACACCACACACACCACACGCACACACACACACACACACACGGCTGGGTCAGTAGGGTTGCCGTGCGTTGCGTGGTAACAGGAGGACCTTTACAGGATATTTGGGGGACACGCTGAAGACTTCCCTTGTGCAGGAAATACTGCATAGTGCCTCCACCCGGACTATTTATCATCCTACCTTCCTCTCCATTCCCTTCCGCACGGCCTCCATCACACCTTTATTAACACCTCCCATCCATATCCGTCATTTACACACCCTCTACATCAGCGTGCTATACCCCGCCTCTTTATCAATACTGCCACACTCTTCCCTTTAACCCGCTAAGCCTCTTATCTCCACTGCTTAGCATATACAACTTTTGCATCTATGTCTTTAATCACAACTTAATTTACCTCGTTCTTCGCATCCTTCCTTTCACTTGCTACGTATTTTTGTCTATGAACTATCTATGAACTCTATGAACCCTAAATATTTATGAACTCTAAATCTATGAACATCTCTGGTTGTTATGCTCTCATAGCTGCTTTTACCCTCCATCCTCTTTTCATTTCTTCCCTCCTGCCTCCTCCTATAATAGCCCTTCACCTATCATCACATTCTATTAACTCTCCTACTTCACATCCCTTCAAAGAGTTCTTCTCCCTCTATCCTTTCTTTCCTATCATCTCTTCTCTCTCCTCTCTTCTCTCCTGCCTCTCCTCACCTCCACTCGGCTCTCGCGCCCCGTACTTGGGCCCGATGGTCTCTCCATCAGGCACCCGGCCTCTCATGGCCTACTTGCCCTTTTTGAAGCGTTCACACACCGGCGAGAGAAGAGTTCGCCTTCGCCCCCCTTCACCCTGATTGGAACGAGCTGCCATTTGATTTGTTTATTTTTGTTTATCTGGAAGAGTTTCCCGAGTTTAGGTTATAAAAGGATCCGTTGAAGAATAGCTCTGCCTCTTGTGAAACCAGAGTGGTGAAACTTCTCTTCCCACAAGCAGGATGAATTATGAAGTATTTCCTCGTGTTATCGCCAATTACTTGGAGGGTCCCCGTAACTTTTCATGGAAAGTTTAGTTTGGGCTTCATTTCACCCCAGACTGAGGCAGGTAATAGCTAGGTAGTAATGGTATAATACAGGTATCAGGATAGGAATGATATCAGACTATAAAAACATCAATGGTGTTGGCGCAGGGAGGATTTTTATAGTGACGCCTGTGATTAGAGGCTCATGCTGCCCCCTTGTGTCCTCCGATGCACTCGCAATCGCAGGTACATTTAATGGGCAGGGCATGTGGGTGTTCATAGGCCACTCGACGGTGCAGAAAGGTTTCGGCTTTCGTCGATGATCGAACTCAGGTCACCGAGAACGCCAGTCGGAGACGCTAACCACTATGCTACCTCCTCCCCAATTTACCTGAATAGAATATAGCTATGAAGTGAATGTGTACTATTATTGTTCCACACTGTTGTCCACTGAACTAGAGGCAGCGTGGGACACCATTACACATCCCCTACATAATTACTTAACGAAGTGTTTGATGCCACGCACAGGTAGACTCTGGCTGCCAACATTGACACCAAAAATCGCCCTCATATGTCTTTCAACCCCAAGCAGCTCGGCTTCACAATAACAGATTTAGACGACTCTTGGTTAGCACTTTTACACCTCAAGGACTATGAGTGTTGGAGTAATTGTGTGTGTTTTAGTATAATTGTGTGTGTGTGTGTTTAGTTAGTGCAAGCAATGTAATGTATATTTATCACAGATCAATATTATTATACTTACCGACCTAACTAATTATTTCATTTCTGACGCTGAAGGCATTGTGGTGTAGTCGACACGTCGGCCAGCAGCATCAAGGGATTCAATCGCTGCCATGATGCTCCGAGCGAGTGTGGAACTGCTACTCGCCGCCGCTGGGTAAGTGTTGAAGCATAACTGTGACGGTACTTTACCATATTTTAATAGGGGCGTAGTAACATCTACAAAACTACAAAAGTTGGAGTATTGCAGCATATCTTACACATAGTCGATCATGTTTCCTAACAAATCCAAGTATCCAACAGATTTCCTTCGCAAAAAACTCAGTACCCAGCATATCTTCTACAGTCGGTCAGCAACCTGCGGCTCCGGAGGCGCATGCGGCTCTTTCAATATACCTGTCCGGCTCCTGCCACCTTCTTAAAAATGGGCAACACAAATGGACTTAACTGCTCGAGCTTAAAAAACGAGATCAAATTGTGTTTGAAGTGTGGAATTTCTTACCAGACACTTACACACACATAACAAGATATGTTTATGGCATTCTCTCCATTTTTGGATTGACTTAGGACGTGATTTCTAGTATGAATGAACTTCATAAAAAACAAACTACGCAGCCGACTGGATGTTAGTCTCTCTGTTTGTAGAGACTTGACGTGGTCTTCGTTAAAGCGTAGTACAGTTTTGTACAGTTTATTTTACAAGTCCGTTTAGTGACTTAGTGTTAATACAGCCTAACATGTAGAGCAGCTAGTGAGTTGAGGAGACGACGTGAGCGTCTTTCCATCCCAGCCAATCAGCCAATGCTTCGAGTAGTTATGTCTTTATATCCAAGTCCAATATCAGCTGTATACAGCTGACGTCATGGTTGAAAAGATGTTTTCCCACATTCCTGGATGTGTCAAGCTTTCCTCTGTGATCACTGGGTTAAGTGACAATTACTGCTTGCTGTCTGACAACACAATGCTATCAACTATTATGTTGTGTCTTCTCGTGTTTGCCTCGTTTATGAAAAGGCTGACGTACATACAATCGTTATGAATCTAATTTGCAGGCACTACCAATAATGCTAAGCTGTTACAGGGTCACACGGCTCGTATGGGAGTACGGAATATTACTAGCTAAAAGTATTACAAGTAGGTGTAATAATTGTTGTAATCAATGATAATAGTGCTACGAATATTTCTAAATGGCAGACGTTTTCTAGTGACTGCCATGGCTGATACAAGCCTGCAGTCTAGCCTGAAGCTCAAAACGACAGCATACTCTCCATACATACTGTTCCTCCTTCTCCTCCACCCTCTGACTATAACATGCCTGTCATTAAGATCCTTTGTAATGATGTTTTCTTCGCCCTTTCTGGCTTAGATCCTCGGAAGGCTTACGGTCCTGACGGAGTCCCTCCTATTGTTCTCAAAAACTATGCTTCTGTGCTTGCACCCTGCCTGGTCAAACTTTTCCGTCTTTGTCTATCTACTTCCACCTTTCCTTCTTGCTGGAAGTTTGCTCACATCCAACCTGTTCCTAAGAAGGGTGACCGTACTAATCCTTCAAACTACCGTCCTATAGCTTTGACTTCCTGCCTTTCTAAAGTTTTTGAATCTATACTTAATAAGAAGATTCTTAAGCATCTATCTGCTCACAATCTTCTATCTGATCGTCAGTACGGTTTCCGTAAAGGACGATCTACTGGCGATTTTATAGCTTTCCTAACTGAATCTTGGTCATCCTCCTTTAGGGGTTTCGGTGAAACTTTTGCTGTTGCCTTTGACATATCAAAAGCTTTTGATAGAGGCTGGCACAAATCTTTAATTTCCAAACTACCCTCATTCGGTTTCTATCCTTCTCTCTGTAACTTCATCTTAAGTTTCCTTTCAAACCGTTCTATTGCAGCTACTGTAGACGGACATTGTTCTTCTCCTAAATCTATCAATAGTGGTGTTCTCCAGGGTTCTGTCCTCCTATCACCCACTCTCTTTCTATTATTCATTAATGATCTTCTAAGTCTAACTCAAAGCCCTATCCACTCCTACGCTGATGATTCTACCCTGCATTTTTCAACGTCGTTTATTAGACGTCCAACTCAACAGGAACTAAGTGATTCACGGAGAGATGCCACCGAGCGCCTAACTTCTGATCTTTCTATAACTTCTGATTGGGGCAAAGCAAACCTTGTTTTGTTCAATGCCTCAAAAACCCAATTTCTTCACCTATCTACTCGACAAAACCTACCAGATAACTATCCCCTCTTCTTCAATGACACTCAACTGTCTCCTTCTTCTACAATGAACATTCTAGGACAATCCTTTACTAAAAATCTGAACTGAAAATCTCACATCTCATCTCTTGCTAAAACAACTTCTAAGAAGTTAGGTGTCCTGTGGCGTCTGCGTCCTTTTTTTTCTCCCTCCCAATTGCTTGCTCTCTACAGGGGCCTTATCCGCCCATGTTCATACAGCTCTCCTAAACAGGGTTGAGTCAAAAGCTTTTCGTCGCATCAACTCCTCTCCTCTGACTGACTGTCTTCAATCTTTAAATCACCGACGCAATGCTGCTTCTCTTGCTCTCTTCTACCTTTATTTTCATGCTCACTGCTCTTCTGAACTTGCTAACTGCATGCCTCCCCCCCTCCCGCGGCCTCGCTGCACAAGACTTTCTACTCATTCTCATCCCTATTCTGTCCATCTTCCTAATGCAAGAGTTAATCAGTATCTTTACTCTTTCATCCCTTTCATTGGTAAACTCTGGAACTCTCTTCCTGTTTCTATTTTTTCACCTTCCTATGACTTAAATCTTTTCAAAAGAAGAGTAACAAGACACCTCCCGAACTAAATTGGCTCACCCCTCTTTTTTATTTTATTCTCTTACTGTCTTCTTTATACGGACTGGCAACTAAGCGGACTTTGTGTTACCCATTTTTTGTGTGCCCTTGGCCAGTCCTTTGTGATGTAAAAAAAAAAAAAATAATAATAATAATATATTGAGCAACTCTCCAAAGAACCTCAGGACCATAAGTCACTGTAAAGCTTAAAGCCAACATAGTGACCAAATCTAGTAAGTAGAGTTTGTAAGTTGTTTACAAATATATATTTGTTTAGTCATGGTAACAAACTATAAAGGACTCACAATAGCTTGCTGACATTATCATATTTAGTTAATTAAAGAAGTGGTTGCATAAATATAATAGTTAATTTTATGACAACTGCTATTATTAATATTATCAATATAATTATTATTATCATTATTATTATCATTATTATCATGATTATTTTTTTTTTTCTCCTAAAGTGTATTTGATTATCTTGTCTGTGGGTATTTAACTCCGTGTGGTATTATGGAGGAGGAAAATTTTAATGTTTCGTAATTTCCAGTCATAATTTACACTGTGGCTCCAGCTAACCTAATCCTAACCTAATCTTACCTAACCTTATCTTGAAATTTGAGTCAAACTCGACTTGACTCGAACTTGCTGCTGTTCTTGGTTTAGGAGATAATGACTGGAGTCTTGTAGGAATCGTGACAGAATACATTAGTGTGTGTAGGTGATATGGTGTAGGAAATCTCTCCTCTGTAGGAAATATGCAAGTACTCTTAAAACTGCTTAAGCTCTGGATGTGCAATGTAGGAAATGCGCAGTATATGGGTGTAGGAACTGTGGCGCACCCCCACTTAATGAACTGCCTTGAAAAAAAAAAGGAAAACCAATGAGGTAGCTTTGAATAGTTTTTATCTTTTGTAGAAAAATTTGAAAAGCTGATTGGTTTAATATGAAATGGGATTGACATGAATAATTATTTTCTTGCCACCATTACAATGAAGTGGTGTTTGGAGTGGTCGCTAACCAGGCCGAAAAGCCAATTTTTTTTACGCTGAATGGAAATTGCACGTGGATTTCTGCCAAATGAAACACGTATTATCCGTGTAAAAGGCGAACCCTTCAACCTAGATCCAATAACTGATGTCTAAACCTGGCGCATTACGGGGATATAGAGAACAGATAACACCTATGGTGGACCGAGGAATCGCTGTTACTGTGAGGGATGGAGGGGTTGTGGGTGGAAGGGTCGTGATGGACTGAAGGGAGGCTATGGGTGTGGCAACAGTGATGGGGCGGAGTGCTGTGATGGACTGAAGGGAGTCTGTGGGCGTGGCAACAGTGATGGGGCGGAGTGCTGTGATGGACTGAAGGGAGGCTGTGGCCGTGGCAACAGTGATGTGATGGACTGAAGGGAGGCTGTGGGCATGGCAATAGTGATGGGACGAGTGCTATGGGAGTAGTAAATGCGATGAAATAATGTATGAAGATTCTTTTTTTTAGGTTAGTCGCCTTGAGTTGAGCGTTTCACCCAGTCCGTGTGAGAAGTGGCTGGCCGTGGACGTCCCGGCATCGTGATATCATCCATGATCATCCGTGACCTCTCGCAGCACACGCCTTGCCCAGTGAATCTCGTCCGTTTCCTGGAATGCCGGTCATCACGAGGCAAACTTAGGAGAGAATCACCAGCTATATGGCTTGATTAATCTTCAGTTCAGTGCTAATAATAATATAATCGATTTGCGCGTCAGAACTGCTTTAGTTTTCTTCCATGGTTTTTCTTCCCGGCAAGATTCAGTTTATCTACCTTCTAGTCCCACTATTTTTGCTTTTAAAATGTACTAGAGAGGAGCACCGGGAACACCGCACTAATACTCACCTGCCTTCATCTTCCCACGAGCACCTCCCAGGAACTAACAGTGCCACCATCAACAAGACCATAACAGGCATAACAAGCGCGGCAGCATTCCACATACCTTTATATTTCATGCTTTTATTTACACCGCGCCTTTCATCATGGCCTTGTGTAAAGAGAGAGAAGCGCGCCGCATCCCTTGGTCTTCCCGCGATCACAAACTCGTGGCACCGCTATGAATAAACAACATCTGACTGTGCTAACAGCGTGATGAAGTCAGGTTACGCAAAGCTCAAAATTAAACAAACATAAAATATTGGATGTGTTCCAAATTGTGCTCTATGCTGGGCCTTATGTTTGTACTACCAGGTATATATATGCCAGATATACGTTTCTGCTTCCTCACTAATAGTGTACCCGTCAGGGTGGCATGGTTGGTAGAGTCGTGGACTCGCGTGTTCAGCGTCCCTGCGCATTCGGTCAGCGGTTCGAGTCCACCAAGTTCGTCCTGGCGTGGTGGCGCTTTGTATAGTCAATAACCTTGTAGTTGGCACTTGCAAAGTGTCTAGATAGGATCAAAGTATCTTATCTTAGCATCACTAATAGTGTCAGCGGATTTCCTGTGTCTCATGTTTTGTGTTTCCAAGCGGGTTATGAAGGCGCGAGGATGCCGAGGCGAGTGTGCGTCTCTGGCGTCTGTACAAAGGCGTCTCTTGACCAATAAATATGACTGCTTTGTACTTCCCTTGTGATTCTATGCTTGTAATTCTTTAGGTTACTTACGATTATACTTCTAATTTCTGTATCAAGTTTTAATGTTTTAGAAATAATTATTTGTTTCAACTTACCAGAGATTTTGTGTATCCCTATCGCGTCTTTTTGTTAATGGAAATAAGATTTGTATTTTGTTACGTGCGAGCTGTATCAGTCCACATACCTTGCTGCTTGAGGCTTACTATGCATTTTTTTCTTATTTTATCTTAAACAAGGGAGCATTTATGTATTTACGGGTGATTCTCTTGTGGGTAGATTGAATTATGTCGCTTCACGTCCGCTGTATGCTTTTTCTTCAATGTATTTCTGAAATAAAATGGAGACTTTTTATTTTATTTAACAGTGGTAACCTTTTCACCTAGTTGCTGGAAGTGTATTCTCTTTACAACACGAAATTGTTGATATATACACTCATAATAGATATCCTAACCCTCCCCCCCCACCCTCCACACAAACACTCGCCCACTAAACCAAAGCACCAATTCTGCAGCTATAAATGAATGGGGAATGAATAAGTGTGAGGTATGAGGACAGATTGGAGTGGGGGGGTGGGGGACGGCGTGAGGGAGGGAGGGTGACACGACGCGATGCAAATTGTTCATCAGTCAGATAAGAGAGAGTTGTGAGGTGAGAGTGGTCAGGTTCTGTACCAAAGGTTATAAAACAGGCGCTCACTCGGCTGCGCTTTGTTTGTGTGTGTGTGTGTGTGTGTGTGTGTGTGTGTGTGTGTGTGTGTGTGTGTGTGTGTGTGTGTGTGTGTGTGTGTGTGTGTGTGTGTGTGTGTGTGTGTGTGTGTGTGTGTGTGTGTGTGTGTGTGTGTGTGTGTGTGTGTGTGTGTGTGTGTGGTGTGTGTGTGTGTGTGTGTGTGTGTGTGTGTGTGTGTGTGTGTGTGTGTGTGTGTGTGTGTGTGTGTGTGTGTGTGTGTGTGTGTGTGTGTTGTGTGTGTGTGTGTGTGTGTGTGTGTGTGTGTGTGTGTGTGTCATTCGCCCATGGTTTTGTCCACGCGATCCAGACTCGCGATCGCCAGTTTAACTCTCCCGGAGCGAGCTTTCAGCTCATTTATGACCGATCTTACATATATATATATATATATATATATATATATATATAATATGCTGACTAACATATAATATATATATATATATATATATATATATATATATATATATAGTAATGCTGGCACCTCACACACCACACATGACTATCTCCTTGCTCAGGGGGACAGTAACCGCCCGAATTTGTCAGTGAAAAATTATCGGGAGCGAGCGATGATTCGAACCGGCTAACAACAGAATTTTTTTTTAATATTTTTTTTTTTATTACATCACAAAGAAATGGCCAAGGGCACAACAAAAATGGGTAACACAAAGCCCGCTTAGTTGCCAGTACCTATAAATAAGACAGTAAGAGAATAAAATAAAAAAAGAGGGGTGAGCCAATTTAGTTCGGGAGGTGTCTTGTTACTCTTCTTTTGAAAATATTCAAGTCATAGGAAAGTGGAAAAATAGAAACAGGAAGAGAGTTCGAGAGTTTACCAGTGAAAGGGATGAAAGAGTAAAGATACTGATTAACTCTTGCATTAGGAAGATGGACAGAATAGGGATGAGAATGAGTAAATCGCGCACTAAAGCATATATCACTGGACCATCGTGGTGTGTGTGTGTCTGTGTGTGTGTGGGTGTGTGCCTGCCTGTTCACACATACATACATACATGTACCAGTATTTAGCTCCGCCTTTAATGAAAAATGGTCGCTGGAGTTGGTGATGAAAAGGAAAAGTGGTGATAGGCGACGTGGAAGAATTTAATCATTATAAGTGGAATTCAGCAGCTCACACCAACACCACTTCAGGCGCCATCAACAACTAACATAGATGAAAGGAATGTACTGTAATGATAATTATAATCATCTGGTCCATGAGTGCATGCTTGACACCATCTTGTCATGCATTACCAACATAACCATTAAGACAACTTAGAGAAAGTGTAGAAGAAAAAAATAAAAGCGGTACTTTATGAGACAATATTTTATATAAAACTGGCGCAGAAAGATAAAAAAAAATAAAAAAAGGTAATTGGAACAAGGTGTGAAAAAGATCGCGTTATCCTGCAACGCCGAGTTTTCCTCAGCGCCAATCTTATCATCCTTATTGGCTATTAAACTGAAATTCTGCAAATCATATTGAATTTCGGCTTAGCAGGCAAACACGGGCTTGGCGGAAATGAGGAACAAGACAAATATGGTCTGCCTGGCTGGTGTTCAGGAGGCAAGTGCTGTGTGGTATTATACTGTATTACATTGCGTTACTTTGTGTTGTGTTGTGTTACATGTTATGCTAAGGGGCATTAAGGATGCGAATGACCCTTTCTAAATGGAATTATATTTTTCAATAGAGTATAAGCTGTTCATTGATGTTTATGGCTGTCCTGGTTTTTTCCACTGTTACCTTACCGAAGCCAGACCTTACCTTTCCCTTCTGGTCCCTAGACGCTCCATACCAAGGCCAACATCCACTCCTGACCCCTCACTCCTTCCACCTACCCACCCATTCATCCATCCATCCATCCATACACTCATTCACAGCTATTTTTTAACCACGTTTCCTAACCGTAACCCATGTCGCTACTATATGTTTTGATAAGTTCTCCTTCCCCTTATAGGGCAAGCTTGTAACTTTACCCATTGTCTATATATGCCCCAGCCTTCCCCTACCCAGCCGGTTATTACCATATCTTACACCCACATCAATGCTTTTCTCAGAACCTCAATCCTCTCCGTTCGTCTGCCCTTCCCTCCCTCTCTCTAATCCCTTCCCAGACAGCTATCCCTCAACAGCTCTCCCTTCATACAGCACGCCCCACCACCCCCATCCTAGGCCTCAGCCGCCCACATATTGACAAACTTTGCTCTTCAAAACCACCTCATCCAACAACTGCGAACTCCAGTCAGGGTCGTGCTGTCGTGGCGGTGGCTGTTTTCAACTTTTCTTTCTGTATTTTTTTTAAAGTATTTTCACTTTTTTGTTGTTGCAGTTTTTATTGTGACCTTTTGTTTGTGTCCCTCCCGTCATTTTTTTTCGTTTTTTCGTTTCCCTGCTTTTTTTTCTTTCCTCTCTTATTTTCTCCTTTTGTTGTTGTTGTTGTTCGTTACCGTCATCCTTTAATCTTACCTTATTGTAGTGATTTATCATTTTACCTCCTCATATATCATATATAATATATATATATTATATATATATTATATATATTTATATATTTTTAATTTAATAATATATATATTATTATATTATCTCTCTCTCTCTCTCTCTCTCTCTCTCTCCTCCTCTCTCTCTCTCTCTCTCTCTCTCTCCTCTCTCTCTCTCTCTCTCTCTCTCTCTTCTCTCTCTCTCTCTCTCTCTCTCTCTCTCCTCTCTCTCTCTCTCCTTCTCTCTCTCTCTCTCTCTCTCTCTCTCTCTCTCCTCTCCTCTTTCTCTCTCTCTCTACCTCTCTCTCTTCTCTCTCTTTTTGCTTCAACTTTTGTCTTTAGTTGCTTGCTTTTTCTGCCTTTCCTTATGTGAAGTTTCATTTTTTTCTATTTTTCTATGTTTCAGTTCAGTTTCCTTCCCCAATATTTTTGTCATCTGGCTTCTTATTTTCTCTTTTATTTTGTTTCCTACTTGCATCTGTACCGTATGACTCTTTTTTTCATATTACTTATTAGTAATGTTCAGTGTTTTAAGTAATCTTGATATCATTGCTTGCATTTTTTCTTTTTTTTTATCAAGCGTTTTTTCTTCATCCTCTGTATGAAGCATATCTTTCTCCCTCTTGTTTTTCTTCTTCATTCCCTCCCTTCTCCTTTCTTTTATTTTTGTATATTAATTGATATGGATTATGGGTACCTCGGAGGAAATAGGTTGCTTGTTTCGAACTTACCACCACCTTCACCATCACTGCCTCAGATTAACACCATCTTGAATAATTATCTTATAATCCATTTTATAGAGAAGGCTTGAGCGAGCAAAGGATTAGTCATCATCAGTAGACTTGCCCGGAGCGCGCACTGCGACTTACAACTTCGTATTTTTGCTGTCAATTTTTTTGTTATATGCAGCATGTATCACTGTTGTGTTATATAGTAATGTTTTACAGTCTTTTCCTACATCAGTATCCTCTAAACATGGTAAAACATGCTGTATAATGGAGGAAAATCAATGCAGAAAGTATGATGAAACAACAAAGTTTATTCACACAAATGAGTATGCAATACATTTTAATGCTTAGAAAGGAGGCCAAGTACACAAAATTGGCCAGATAAAATGACTCCTTCTCTAAGAGAAGGGCTTTTAAGTGTTAGGGGATGCGTGTGTAAAGTGTTAGAGATGCATGTGTTAAGTGTTAGAGGTGTGTGTGTGTGTGTGTGTGTGTGTGTGTGTGAAGTGTGGTGTTTCATGTGTTAAGTGTTAGGGGTGCGTGTGTTAAGTGTTAGGGGTGCGTGTGTTAAGTGTTAGGGGTGCGTGTGTTAAGTGTTAGGGGTGCGTGTGTTAAGTGTTAGGGGTGCGTGTGTTAAGTGTTAGGGGTGCGTGTGTTAAGTGTTAGGGGTGCGTGTGTTAAGTATTAGGGGTGCGTGTGTTAAGTGTTAGGGGTGCGTGTGTTAAGTGTTAGGGGTGCGTGTGTTAGTGTTAGGGGTGCGTGTGTTAAGTTTTGGAAGTGCATGTGGTGTTGGGGTTGCGTGTGTTAAGTGTTAGAGGCATATGTTAAGTGTTGGACGCAAGAGTTAAGTGTTTAAGGCATGTAGTCCAGCAGCCAACTAGCTTAACCTGGAAGTGGAGTATATACAATGTTTTTGGGTTGATTTGGGTCACTGAGTCCATAAATAATAAGAATCCGCTTGATGACACCCTGTCACCTTTAGGCATTTTTTCTAATTTGCATAAAACCAGATGGCCGCCAGTGTTCTACTGAATATACTATAATTAAGATATCTCGGCTTCTAGAAGGGATTTTAAAACAATATAAAATGTTTTAACGGGGCTTTAAGACATTAGGAACCCAATGGAATAACTTTTATTATGATTTGACAACTCCTTCATTTGCATAAATCCAAGATGGCCGCCGTCAAACCTCTCGGGAGACCGGTTTCATGTCACCACGTTATCTAATTATTATTTTGGGCTCAGTGACATAAATCAACCCAAAAAAATTGTATATACTCCACTTCCAGGTTAAGCTAGTTGGCTGCTGGACTATCCAGGCATTATTATACTAGTACGTTATGATATACAGATGTTACAACCTTGTAGTGGCAAACCACTATTAGTATACAGTTCAATGTCTCGTTGTTTTTTCTAATGTAATATATTCTATTTTCAGTGAAAGAAATATGGAGGAAGAAGAGTGTTATTTCAAGTGGAAGTTTGGATGTGATCCTGGTGCCAAAGACTTGAGCTCTGCTGGGAGTGCAAGAATAAAGACAATCATCAAGTATAACAAACAATATGGTGATGGCCTACATGTGGTGCTACAAGAAAAACTTGACGCTAACAGTGACCTTACGATTCAGTGTCACAGAAACCGTGTGTCGACATATGTTTCACAACAACAGGTAAATAGACACCTCAAAAGACAAGGAATCCCACCACAGAAGTCGGCAAGTATATTAAAGAAACAACGACGTTCTGGTGCATCTAACTTTGATTTCCTGCACCCTTGTATATTCTGTGGTTTTCCGTGTAATATTGAAAAGGATCCAAAGCACCCCGATCGCTGGAGACGTGCTGTTTTATGCAGGACCGCTGATCGAGGTAGTGGTGGAAAATCATTCAAAGACTTAATTTTTGAAACATGTGACACTCGAAATGATGGCTGGGCTAGCGAAGTGAGAGTACGTGTCCTGGGAGCGCTCAGTGACTTGCATGCTGCCGATGCTCGTTACCATGTTGATTGCATGTCGAAATTCCTGAGCGAAAGATCGGTCAAGTATGCATCTGCAAGCGTATCACATGCTGGACAAGATGACGATGCTTTCAATGCGCTTGTTACCGAGCTTAGTCAAGACCTTTCTCAAATCTGGAACTCTGTAGAGCTGTTCCAGTTGTATGAAGACAATGGGGGTACCAGACTGACGGCACGAAAACAATTGGTGAAACATCTTTACATCACTATGGTGAA
>JACEEZ010007058.1:190000-207500 GCA_016584305.1 Chionoecetes opilio | reverse complement strand
TGGGGGAGGGTTGCAATGTTAACTGCAGGAGGGAGTGTTGTCATTGTATCCATCGACGCCCCGAAGGATCGTGGGCGTAGCGGCGGTGGCTGTGAGGGAGGTTATCAGCGTGATGAAGGAAAGACTTATTGTTCCAGACTGAAAATATATAAAGAGAGACTACGCCCATTTGATTTATAATTAGGTTGTCGTTTCTAAGACATTATAACTCATGAAAAAGTTTTGCTTCAATTTTACATAAATGATCATCTATTTGTAAATGAAGAAATGAGAAACTACGTGCATCTTATCTTTAATAAGGTCTATTTTGTTTCCATGACAGCATTCATTATAAATATTTTTGAAAAGATGTCACTTAAATGTTCATCTGTGTAAATATTTGACTTCGATTCTTGAGTCGAGTTTCTCAGTATTCTATTTCGACAGAAGTAATTTGTTTCTTCTTCATAACCCGATGTCATAGCCTCGCACAACTTTTCAGAGATGTCAGTCTTTATGTAGTTTTGCTTGACGTATTTTTCTTGCTTAATTCTTTTCATATTCTTCTATAAAACGCAGAGAAAACGACTGTGTGTGAAAAGCTACTTCAGGAAATTGTTAGTTTTGACAAAAATGCTTGAAATGTTGCGTTCCTGTCGAAATCAAATACTGAAAAATTGCTTCACCACGCAGGGGTTGGGCAATTGTGTTAAAGGTGCACATAAGACTTACCCACTGAGTTATGTAACGCGATTATTTCGTGAGTCTTGTCCAGATGGCGTTGCTCGGATAACCTCGTGCTCTTCTTATTCATGCCCCAGAAGACAGGCTCTTGCCCTCCCTTGCCAGGCCCCAGAAGACAGGCTCGTGCCCTCCCTTGCCAGGCCCCAGAAGACAAGCTCGTGCCTTCCCTTGCCAGGCCCCAGAAGACTGGCTCGTGCCCTCCCTTGCCAGGTCCCAGAAGACAGGCTCGTGCCCTCCCTTGCCAGTCCCCAGAAGACAGGCTCGTGCCCTCCCTTGCCAGTCCCCAGAAGACAGGCTCGTGCCCTTCCTTGCCAGTCCCCAGAAGACAGGCTCGTGCCCTCCCTTGCCAGGCCCCAGAAGACAAGCTCGTGCCCTCCCTTGCCAGGACCCAGAAGACAGGCTCGTGCCCTCCATTGCCGGGCCCCAGAAGACAGGCTCGTGCCCTCCCTTGCCAGGCCCCAGAAGACTGGCTCGTGCCCTCCCTTGCCAGGTCCCAGAAGACAGGCTCGTGCCCTTCCCTGCCAGTCCCCAGAAGACAGGCTCGTGCCCTCCCTTGCCAGGCCCCAGAAGACAGGCTCGTGCCCTCCCTTGCCAGGCCCCAGAAGACAGGCTCGTGCCCTCCCTTGCCAGGACCCAGAAGACAGGCTCGTGCCCTCCCTTGCCAGGCCCCAGAAGACAGGCTCGTGCCCTCCCTTGCCAGGCCCCAGAAGACTGGCTCGTGCCCTCCCTTGCCAGGACCCAGAAGACAGGCTCGT
The DNA here is from genome assembly GCA_016584305.1 of Chionoecetes opilio. NCBI lineage: Eukaryota > Metazoa > Arthropoda > Malacostraca > Decapoda > Majidae > Chionoecetes > Chionoecetes opilio. The sequence goes on along the minus strand of JACEEZ010007058.1, from coordinate 206,022 downwards.
GCCCTCCCTTGCCAGGCCCCAGAAGACAGGCTCGTGCCCTCCCTTGCCAGGCCCCAGAAGACTGGCTCGTGCCCTCCCTTGCCAGGTCCCAGAAGACAGGCTCGTGCCCTTCCTTGCCAGTCCCGAGAAGACAGGCTCGTGCCCTCCCTTGCCAGGCCCCAGAAGACAGGCTCGTGCCCTCCCTTGCCAGGCCCCAGAAGACAGGCTCGTGCCCTCCCTTGCCAGGCCCGAGAAGACAGGCTCGTGCCCTCCCTTGCCAGGCCCCAGAAGACTGGCTCGTGCCCTCCCTTGCCAGGACCCAGAAGACAGGCTCGTGCCCTCCCTTGCCAGGCCCCAGAAGACAGGCTCGTGCCCTCCCTTGCCAGGACCCAGAAGACTGGCTCGTGCCCTCCCTTGCCAGGTCCCAGAAGACAGGCTCGTGCCCTTCCTTGCCAGTCCCGAGAAGACAGGCTCGTGCCCTCCTTTGCCAGGCCCCAGAAGACAGGCTCGTGCCCTCCCTTGCCAGGCCCCAGAAGACAGGCTCGTGCCCTCCCTTGCCAGGCCCCAGAAGACAGGCTCGTGCCCTCCCTTGCCAGGCCCCGGAAGACTGGCTCGTGCCCTCCCTTGCCAGGTCCCAGAAGACAGGCTCGTGCCCTTCCTTGCCAGTCCCGAGAAGACAGGCTCGTGCCCTCCCTTGCCAGGCCCCAGAAGACAGGCTCGTGCCCTCCCTTGCCAGTCCCCAGAAGACAGGCTCGTGCCCTCCCTTGCCAGGCCCCAGAAGACTGGCTCGTGCCCTCCCTTGCCAGGTCCCAGAAGACAGGCTCGTGCCCTTCCTTGCCAGTCCCGAGAAGACAGGCTCGTGCCCTCCCTTGCCAGGTCCCAGAAGACAGGCTCGTGCCCTCCCTTGCCAGGCCCCAGAAGACTGGCTCGTGCCCTCCCTTGCCAGGACCCAGAAGACAGGCTCGTGCCCTCCCTTGCCAGGCCCCAGAAGACAGGCTCGTGCCCTCCCTTGCCAGGACCCAGAAGACAGGCTCGTGCCCTCCCTTGCCAGGCCCCAGAAGACAGGCTCGTGCCTCCCTTGCCAGGCCCTAGAAGACAGGCTCGTGCTCTTCCTTGCCAGGCCCCAGAAGACAGGCTCGTGCCCTCCCTTGCCGGGCCCAGAAGACAGGCTCGTGCCCTCCCTTGCCAGGCCCCAGAAGACAGGCTCGTGCCCTCCCTTGCCAGGCCCTAGTAGACGGGCTCGTGCCCTTCCTAGACAGGCTCGTGCCCCTCTTTGCAAGGCCCTAGAAGACGGGCTCGTGCCCTTCCTAGACAGGCTCGTGCCCTCCCTTGCCAGGCCCAGAAGACAGGCTCGTGCCCTCCCTTGCCAGGCCCTAGAAGACAGGCTCGTGCCCCCCTTGCCAGGCGCCAGGCCTCAGAAGACAGGCTCGTGCCCCCCCTTGTCAGGCCCCAGAAGATAGGCTCGTGCTCTCCCTTTCTAGGCCCCAGAAGACAGGCTCGTGCCCTCCCTTGCCAGGCCCCAGAAGACAGGCTCGTGCCCCCCCTTTGCCAGGGTCCAGAAGACAGACTCGTGCCCTCCCTTTCTAGGCCCCAGAAGACTGGCTCGTGCCCTCCCTTGCCAGGCCCCAGAAGACAGGCTCGTGCCCCCCCTTGCCAGGCTCCAGAAGACAGGCTTGTGCCCTCCCTTGCCAGGCCCCAGAAGACAGGCTCGTGCCCCCCTTGCCAGGCCCGAGAAGACAGGCTCGTGCCCTCCCTTTCTAGGCCCCAGAAGACAGGCTCGTGCCCTCCTTGCCAGGCCCCAGAAGACAGGCTCGTGCCCCCCCTTGCCAGGGTCCAGAAGACAGGCTCGTGCCCTCCCTTTCTAGGCCCCATAAGACAGGCTCGTGCCTTCCCTTACCAGGCCCCAGAAGACAGGCTCGTGTCCCCCACTTGCCAGGCTCCAGAAGACAGGCTCGTGCCCTTCCGTGCCAGGCCCCAGAAGACAGGCTCGTGCCCTCCCATGCCAGACCCCAGAAGACAGGCTCGTGCCCTCCCTTGCCAAGCCCCAGAAGACAGGCTCGTGCCCCCCCCTTGCCAGGCCCCAGAAGACAGTCTAGTGCCCTCTCATGCCAGGCCCCAGAAGACAGGCTCGTGCCCTCCTTTGCCAGGCCCCAGAAGACAGGCTCGTGCCCCCTCTTGCCAGGCCCCAGAAGACAGTCTAGTGCCCTCCCATGCCAGGCCCCAGAAGACAGGCTCGTGCCCTCCCTTGCCAGGCCCCATAAGACAGGCTCGTGCCCCCCCTTGCCAGGCCCCAGAAGACAGGCTCGTGCCCTCCCATGCCAGGCCCCAGAAGACAGGGTCGTGCCCTCCCTTGCCAGGCTCCAGAAGACAGGGTCGTGCCCTCCCTTGCCAGGCCCCAGAAGACAGGCTCGTGCCCCTTCTTGCCAGGGTCCAGAAGACAGGCTCGTGCCCTCCCATGCCAGGCCCCAGAAGACAGGCTCGTGCCCTCCCTTGCCAGGCCCCAGAAGACAGGCTCGTGCCCTCCCTTGCCAGGCCCCAGAAGACAGGCTCGTGCCCTCCCTTGCCAGGCCCCAGAAGACAGGCTCGTGCCCTCCCTTGCCAGGCTCCAGAAGACAGGCTCGTGCCGTCCCTTGCCAGGTCCCAGAAGACAGACTCGTGTCCTCCCTTGCCAGGCCCCAGAAGACAGGCTCGTGCCCTCCCTTGCCAGGCCCCAGAAGACAGGCTCGTGTCCTCCCTTGCCAGGCCCCAGAAGACAGGCTCGTGCCCTCTTTGCCAGGCCCCAGAAGACAGGCTTGTGTCCTTGGGAAGTAAAATAGACAAATATATGTTAATATAATCGTTTTAAAAATCATAATTTTTATGTTATCGATTAAAGAACTTTTTTACACTCCGCTGAATTTTTTTTATAAATAAGAGAAAAGAACAACATAAAAAGCCATCGTTCAGATAATTATGGATATGCGAAGAAACCATGAATACCAAGTAGCTGGGCGTCCACTCTTTTTTTTATACCTAGAAGAGGAGGAGGAGGAAGAAGGAGGAAGGAAGGAAGAAGAGAAAGGGAGGAAAAAGAGGAGATTGGAAGGGACATAGGGACGGAGGAAGAAAGAAAGAAAAAGGAACAAAATGACAACAAGACAACGACGACATAGGGACAAAATTATTACAATTAAGGAACACAGTTTGAAGCCGATAACTCAATGTTGAAGGAAATATCTGAAGAATTGTTAATTTAAAAGGAATTAAAATCAAAAGTGTAGTGACAACTTTGGCTTGCATTTGCCACACAATCCTGAGTAGCTTCCTGCCTCTCAGCCTCGAGGTGATGGGGACTCGCTATAGCCGCCACAGGGAATACTCGATGTGCTGGCGTCACAAGCTGCACGAGTCTTGATAGGATCCTTGCGAGGTGATGGGGAATTAAGTAGTTGGCAAGGCGGCGAGATAGCATGGGGAGAGGAGACAGGGAAGGAGAGTGTTGCTGATGAAATAAAGAAAGCGGTAAAGTACGAAAAGACAAGCGGCTCGTGTCATTTTGCTGTTCTCGGCTATCACTGCAATACTGAGGAACATTGCGGTGAGTCGTTGAGAGGCTAATACCCAGTGAACGGCAGCATACCCCATGAACTTGCCCAGAAAACACTTGGCACCTTCGTAAATAGCCTGGAAGTGATGCAAGAAGAAACTTCAACACAGGGATCAGGCTTAAGTGAAGTATAGGTGGGTATGTAGCACTGTACTAAAGGAGATATCCAGAATAGCCTTGATGAATAAGAAGAAAGTATATCGTAGGACCAGCAATAGAGTAGTTATCATATAAAATCTCAATGTCTGTGAACTCTAAACGAGGCCACAGATCCTTCCTTGCCTCCTTCCCACGCGGCGAGGCAGAGGACCCGAGGGAACACTTGGGCGGCCCTCACTTGAGTTTACTGCTGCCCCCTTGAGTGCTGCCGCGGCCTTGGTGAGCTTTTGGTACTGGTCCTTCAGCCCACCTCTCCTCCCTTTACTTACCACTTCGCTGCCCCCGAGAGCTTTAACATATTCCACCCACTCACTCTCCTTCTCTTCTTCCTCCTCCTTCATCTCCTTCTATTCCTTCTCCTTCATCTATAACCTTGTAGTTGGTACTTGCAAAGTGTCTAGATAGGATCAAAGTATCTTATCTTATCTCCTTCATCTCCTTTTATTTATTTTTCTGTCTCCTCCTCCCTTACAGAATTTGACAATATTAACGTGGACGTCACTTGGAATAAGTGATTTAAGATTATCGGTAACCAGTTCAAATCAAATGAAGTTAAACTCTTCCCTAATCCTATTGTGAACACCTAGATTCGCCTTCCCGCGCATGAATGGGACAATAATACCGTTGGAACGTTTGATAAATAGTTCCATAAACACGTGGTAAACAGTCCTCAGCTCAATGATCTCACTCGCTTAAATATACCATGCAGTGTTTTATTTCTTGTCAAGTTGTCAGTGATATTAGTTAATGTAATACACGTGGATAAGTGTTTCTTTATTTCTCTTGGCGCACCTTCCATTTTCCCAGTAGAATCTTCATTACATTCTTCAACTGTACTCTATCTTTTTCTTACTTGTAGTTCCCGCAAGAATCCTCGGTTAGACCCAAAAGTTTATCACTGTATTTTTTTGTTTTTCCTTTGTTTTCCCTTCTACTCCACTCCTCATCTTGCTCGTCTTTATCATTTTTTTCTTTCTCCTACCTCTTTTTCTCCAACTCCTCATTCACAACCTTAGCAACCCAGATTTTAATGATTGTGTCATTTTAGCATCACAGGAAGTCGGTAGGAAGGAAGTAGTCTCGTAACTTAGCAGCCTCGCCGCCGATCTTCCTCCATTGGTTCAGTTTTGACTTTAGAAAAGCGTAACTTAAACATCAAAAGTCCGACTTTAAACAAGGAAACATTTCCCTTGTGTTGTGTTGCTCCCGATGGAAAATGAGAAATAGCGAGTCTTTTTCTGTTTGGGGACCTAAAATGAACGCACGGAGAGAGGTAAATGTCAGAAGTGTATCACCAGGGACGCCAAAAACAAGACTATGACCACTAAAGTCCCGCACCACAACCACCAGACGGATAGCCGAGGGTTAAGGTTATGATGAGGGCAACGCAGCCATAATCTCGTTACTTGCTGCAATATAGCAATATTATCAGCTTATCAAGAAAATAGTATGAGAGGTTTGTCAAACGATCCAATAAACGCCTCCATCATCCCTGGAAAAAAAACAAATTTGGTGGAGTTGCGCTGTTTTTCCACCAGGAAAAGTTAGGCTTGTTGCCTGTCATCCGCCGCTCCTTTGGGGAGAGAAACTTGGCGTGTGCATTGTCCTCTCCGCCCGTCCCAACGCACCTCATTAAGGACACGCACGCACGCATACACACACACACAACACACAACACAACCCCCAACACACAACACACACACACCCCACACAACATACACACACCACACCACACACACACACACACACCCAAGAAAAACACACACCAACACACACACAAAACCCCAACACACACCACACACACACACACACCACACACACACACAACAACACACACACACACACACACACAAAAACACAAACCACACAACCCCACACCACACACACACACACACACACACACACACACAAACACACACCACACCACACACACACACACCCCAACACCACACACACCCAACACACCAACAGAAAGAAGAGAGAGAGAGAGGAGAGGGGAGAGAAGGAGAGAGGAGAGAGAGAGAGAGAGAAAAGAGAGAGGAGAGAGAGAAAAGAGGGGGAAGAGAGAGAGAGAGAGAGAGAGTTTTTGTTCACAAAACATATATAGTGCCTTATAGACAATAAGATGTTTCAAATTACGGTTTTTTGTGACTCAAGCAGAGTCTTTGATACAATTTCCCATGACATTTTATTACAAAAGCTGTCTGTTTACGGAGTACGTGGCAGTTCCCTTAATTGGTTCAAAAGTTATTTATCTAATAGAAAACAATGCACTATATACAATAATATATCATCTCCATACAACACCATTACATGTGGGGTGCCACAGGGATCCATTCCTGGACCAATGCTCTTTTTAATCTATATTAATGATATTGTACGCTGTAGCAACAAATACATTTTTTATTGTTCGCTGATGATACTACAGTCTTTATCCAAGGGCATAACCTTAATGATATAACATCAACCATGAATGAGGAATTAGCTAAACTCTCTGAATGGATCGACTGTAATAAATTGACTCGGAACATTAACAAAACTAAGTTTATGGTTTCCAGCCCCTTAATGACTCGCCCAACACAAATATTAATTAGAATAAATAATTTTTCGATATAAAGTATATGAATGTAATTTCTTAGGATTAGTTATTGATAGCAAGTTGAAGTGGAAAGCACATATCGATGTTGTGAAATCTAAGGTATCTGTACTAACGGGGGTAATATAGTATAGGTTAAGGTCATGTTTATCTGTATCCTGTCTACGGCAAATCTATTTTATTTTGACATATCCTCATCTTTTATATTGTTGTGCTCTTTGGGGAGGTGCCTATAAAACCTACATTAATAGTCTTTTCATTGTTCATAAGAAACTTCTACGGATTATGGCCCATAAACAACGTTTCGACCACACAAAGAGTATTTTCAGAGAATTCAGATTTCTAAAGCTTCCAGACATAATACAACTACAGACGAACTTATTTGTACATAAATCTTTATATTAATTTCCCATAGACACTGGCTTCACTCATTTACAGCAACGTGTTACCACCAGAAAACCCCAGCATCTACGTTTGCCCTTGTGTAGGTGTAGGACTTCTCATGCCCAGCAGAGCATCCTGTCCAGGGGCTCCAGATGCTGGAGCATTGGAACAGTATGCCACAAAATTTCATAGCTAACACGAACACCAACACCTTTAAACGAAATGTGATGAAGGATTTGATTAATAAATATAATGAGAATACTTAACCTTATTACTAACTTCACTTTTCTTAGAGTTGTACAAGTGCTTGTGGGCCCTTCGGACCCATGTATTGATGTTTGTAGTAGTAGTACATATTAGACAACATGTGATTGCAAACTCCATTCGTGTTGTTGCTGTCGTTGGTCACTGGTCAAAGTGCCTCGGGGTAGAACACGTTCCGTGTGATTCCAACCCTTTGTGTTCCGTGTGATTCCAACACACACACTCACACACGTACACACACGTCCACGAGTCTACTAAGTTTGTGGAATGCGGCAAGACGTTATTGCAGAGTCTTTCCTGTAATCTAATACTCCTAAAGTGTTTTTAGCCCAAAACCCCCCTTCGAAATTATTCAATCGACATGGGACCAAGCCGCTTTCCACCTACGATTTATTTGCGATTTTTAGAGCCTAATCTCATCAAAATTGAATTTACAGTTTCGGCTACCCAAAACACACACACACACACACACACACACACACAACACACACACACACACACACACCACACACACACACACACACACACACACACACACACACACACACACACACACACACAACACACACACACACACACACACACACACACACACACACACACACACACACACACACACACACACACACACACACACACACCACACACACACACACACACACACACACACACACACACACACACACACACACACACACACACACACACACACACACACACACACACACACACACACACACACACACACACACACACACACACACACACACACACACACACACACACACACACACACACACCACACACACACACACACACACACACACACACACACACACACACACACACACACACACACACACACACACACACACACACACACCACACACACACACACACCACACACACACACACACACACACACAACACACACACACACACACACACACACACACACGCACACAGACACACGGCTACTCCTATAGTATATTAGATTATATTACTTATATTACTGTGTTTTTGTAACCTCATACTATGTGTTTTGTTCTTGTTTTCCTTTTATAATAGTGTAATTTTTATTTTTTTGCTAGTTGATAGTGTAATTTTTTTTTTTTGCTAGTATATGCTTTTTTTTTATAATAGCGGCCTAAACACTGTTTGTTATGAACATATGATTTACTGTTCGGGTCCTTTACAAGCTTCGGCTCAATGGACCTAGCCATATTGTAATGCCCGTTATTCGGAAGAGATAGGACGGGAATTATTATCATACAATTCCCGGGTTATGTCCCGTAAGCAATTCAATCTTTTAGTTTTCTCGTGTAATTTATCTTCCTTCCCTCCTTCTCACTTCTATCTTCCTTCCTTCCTTCCTCTCACTCCCTCCCCCCCCCCGACATTCCGCGTGCGAGTCAACATTCGTGGGATACTTATTTCGCGATCAGTGATAACTAATGGATTCAAAACTTTTCATCCTCCCCTCACCCTCCTATCAGATCAAGGAACACTCCTAGATTCTTAATGTCCTTCAAAATAGTCACCATAGTGAGAGATCACGTTCATAAATGGATGTGTTAGTCGAGTTACTTGTTAAATTAAAAAGTCGACCAAATTTATGGTTCGCCTCCATACCACACCACTCTAAAACACGTGTTCGGACACCGGACACGGACTTCAATAACACTTTCCTCGGTTATTGGATTAAACATATTAAATTCTTCTATATCAAAGTAACAGGACTGTATTATAGGCAGCCCTTTCTTAGGTACACGAGTTTAATTATTTAATTAGTTATTTCGGGATTATAAGCTCTTCAGTAGAGGCCAAGTTCAGGGTATCCAAACATTCCCCTCTTCTCCCGCGGGCTCTTGGTTTACCCGAAAGGCGGCAGTCTCTCTCCCACTCTTCGACAGGCTTGACGCAAAGGGCCCGATACATGGTTTTTTTTAGTGAAACACACACAACATTCTTACTCTTATATTCCCCCCTTATATCTTCCATGTATAATTATAAGTATTCAGCGGTATGTTACCTAAGTGAAGGATAATTTATCAATAAGGTTCAGAGAGGAAGGTGTATGCTCACCAGAGCTTACCTTCATTACACGGGGAGAGCTTCCCGTATCAGATTGTAAAGTTTTTTTTCTTATATCAGATTAGAGTTTACCTGTGTTGGGATGGAGAGTTTTCTGATGTTGGATTAACACTTATATGTTTGTCTGTGATCTCAAACAAGAGACATACTACTTCAGCATGAATAAATAGGATGATGTTTTCAAATATAGTTTCTTGTGTTTATTATAAAAACCCCAGGTGATTATTCTGCGTTAGGACAATAATTCCCCACACTTCCAAAAGAGTCAGCCTTACTCGGTATAATTCCACGTATCAATCATGACTACCAAGATAAATCTAATATTAATATTATTCAAACGCGCCCAGGGAGTAACCCAGAGAACTACTCGCTTGAGCTGGTGGCAGCACTTCCCCTTAACTCATACCCTTTCCCCTTAACCTAAACTCCTACCCCTTCCCCTTAAATTCATCCCCATTTCAGTACTCTCCGCAGCGAAAAGTGTTCATACTATAATCACATAGTGAAGTCATAAGACTAGTTTTCAATTCTCAATTCAAGTTGTAATCAAATGAAAAATCATAATCAATTAATATCATTCAAATAACAAAGGCACCAGGTATAAACTTCTTCATAGGAGTTCTGGCAACACAATATTACCTGTTATGTAAATTATACTTTGTATATATCATTATGGCCAAATAAATGTATCAAGTGTGTGTCTCACACTCTCTCTCTCTCTCTCTCTCTCTCTCTCTCTCTCTCTCTCTCTCTCTCTCTTCTCTCTCTCTCTCTCTCTCTCTCTCTCTCTCTCTCTCTCTCTCTCTCTCTCTCTCTCTCTCTCTCTCTCTCTCTCTCTCTCTCTCTCTCCTCTCTCTTCTCTCTCTCTCTCTCTCTCTCTCTCTCTCTCTCTCTCTCTCTCTCTCTCTCTCTCTCTCTCTCTCTCTCTCTCTCTCTCCTCTCTCTCTCTCTCTCTCTCTCTCTCTCTCTCTCTCTCTCTCTCTCTCTCTCTCTCCTCTCTCTCTCTCTCTCTCTCTCTCTCTCTGTGCAGGACCAGAACCTGCAGGTTCGATGTCACAATATGTTCACCAGCCCAGCAGTTGTCTATAATCAGTTGCGTCATGATTAGGGTAGACAGTTATGTATCATCATTCATAACACACCCCAGAGGCGTCTATAACGTCCAAAATATTTACGCAGGAAATGGGACATAACATAAATATACCCCACGCACCCGAAGTCCCTAAACAAGGTTGCCTCACAACTCACCTCACTGTCTTCCCCGACGCGGTATTTGCCCCCCATCAAGCAATTTATTAAGTCACGGGGGTTATTCTTCTATAGACTCCGAGCTGGTCAACAAGAAATATCAAGTGAGCGCTGGTTATCAGCAGTTACTAAGTAAAAGGCGGACGAGGCAATGTGAGTCTCCAGCTCCAGTGTTGGAATGGACAGGAAATTCAAACATTATAAAGAAGAGAATTGAGAGGGCATGAAGATAGTGGCTTGAATCGACTAATAAAACGTTCTAAGAATAACATATTTTCAATTGAGCCTTTGAAAAAAAAGTGTAGCAAAAACAGTATTAAGACTAAATGGGAAATAAATAATAAATGTGATAAGACTTTATAATTATACTGGATGTAACAAAGAAATATCGTCTATAATATATACGCACTACATAGGTTGTCTGTAAATTCCTTTATTTTTTAGTTAGTTTATGACATCGCAGCCCCGAAGGACGAAGCAATGGAGCAGTGTTAGGGTCTGAACGCCTCTCCTCTACCCAACCAGCTAGACTCCAACCTCCTTCACAGTGCTTACCCGGATATTCAACAGGAAACAGCTCGCCCGTCTGTCTGCCAGGCTGCCCCTTCCCTCCCTCCCTCCCTCCCTCCCTCCCTCCCTCCCTCCCTCCCTTTTTCTTTCCCCCCCTTCCTCCCTCCCTCCCTCCCTCCCTCTTGCCCTCTCTCCCTCCTGCTCCCCTGGTCAGTCGCATGATTACCTCTTTCCTACGCTGGTAAACGAATCACCAACCACTTCTTCACAAATTGCTTTTTAATTGTTTCATGATATCAACTTAATTAATTTATACATTAATTTATCAATCATTCGGGGCATACGCCGGAGGGCGCGTCGCCTCGCCCACCCTACGACGCCACTCCCGGGGGTCACCACGCCCGAGTCCCCATGCAGGCTCCCTTCCCATACCAAGCAACTCTCGACAGGAAACATCAACTTGCCCCAGCCACGAGCCTTGTGGTCGCCCCCTTGGCCTCCTCCACGCCGGATTGTCTCTTACAGATACAACCCGGTGGGAAGGATCGGTTTTAGGGTAGCGTACCACATGCTCATGTAGCCGAAGTTGGCGCCGACGGATTATGCAGGTAATAGGCCTCAATTCAGTCTAACGTTGCAATCGCAGATTTGATACGTAATCATCCCAGCGATACCCCATGATTGTGCAAAGACACTTATTACCAAAGGCATCAATTCGCCTCTTCAAGTCAATATCTAGTGTCCATGTCTCACGACCAAAGAGTAGGACAGGGATCACAAGCGACTTGAAAATCCGAATCATTGTTCTCCTGCACAAGTACCGACAAAGCCAAATACTCGTGCTGAGCGAGTCCCTAACACTGTGTGCTATGCTAATCCGCCGTAAGAGTTCTTGGCGCAACCGGCCATCATTATGGACTGCGCTACCAAGGTATGTAAAACTTTCCAAGATCTCACTATTCTCGCCGCACGCATGAACAGATTGTACTGTTTCATCTAGTAAGCTACCGTCCTATAGCTTTGACCTCCTGCCTTTCTAAAGTTTTTGAAACTATACTTAATAAGAAGATTCTTAAGCATTTATCTGCTCACAATCTTCTATCTGGTCGTCAGTACGGTTTCCGTAAAGAGCGATCTACTGGCGATCTTATAGCTTTCCTAACTGAATCTTGGTCATCCTCCTTTAGGGGTTTCGGTGAAACTTTTGCTGTTGCCCTTGACATATCAAAAGCTTTTGATAGAGTCTAGCACAAATCGTTAATTTCCAAACTACCCTCATTCGGTTTCTATCCTTCTCTCTATACCTTCATATTAAGTTTCCTTTCAAACCGTTCTATTGCAGCTACTGTAGACGGACATTGTTCTTCTCCTAAATCTATCAATATTGGTGTTCCCCAAGGTTCTGTCCTATCACCCACTCTCTTTCTATTATTCATTAATGATCTTCTAAGTCTAACTCAAAGCCCTATCCACTCCTACGCTGATGATTCTACCCTGCATTTTTCAACGTCGTTTATTAGACGTCCAACTCAACAGGAACTAAGTGATTCACGGAGAGATGCCACCGAGCGCCTAACTTCTGATCCTTCTATAATTTCTGATTGGGGCAAAGCAAACCTTGTTTTGTTCAATGCCTCTAAAACCCACTTTCTATACCTATCTACTCGACAAAACCTACCAGATAACTATCCCCTCTTCTTCAATGACACTCAACTATCTCCTTATTATACAATGAACATCCTTGGACTAGCCTTTACTAAAAATCTGAACTGGAAATCTCACATCTCATCTCTTGCTAAAACAGCTTCTAAGAAGTTAGGTGTTTTGTGGCGTCTGCGTCCGTTTTTTTCTCCCTCACAGTTGCTTGCTCTGTACAGGGGCCTTATCCGCCCATGTATGGAGTATGTCTCACATGTTTGGGGAGGATCCACTCATATAGCTCTCCTAAACAGGGTTGAGTCAAAAGCTTTTCGTCTAATCAACTCCCCTTCTCTGACTGACTGTCTTCAATCTTTAAATCACCGCCGCAAAATTGCTTCTCTTGCTATCTTCTACCGTTATTTTCATACTCACTGCTCTTCTGAACTTGCTAATTGCATGCCTCCCCCCCTCCCGCGGCCTCACTGCACAAAACTTTCTACTCATTCTCATCCCAATTCTGTCCATCTTCCTAATGCAAGAGTTAATCAGTATCTTTACTCTTTCATCCCTTTCACTGGTAAACTCTGGAACTCTCTTCCTGTTTCTATTTTTCACCTTCCTATGACTTAAATTTTTTCAAGAGAAGAGTGGCAAGATACCTCCCTAACTAAATTGACAACCCCCTTTTTTATTCTCTTACTGTCTTCTTTATAGGGACTGGCAACTAAGCGGGCTTTGTTTTACCTATTTTTGTTGTGCTCCTGGTCAGTCCTTTGTGTTGTAAAAAACAAAAAAACATAAAAAAGCCTCCAAACACTTGGACCTTGGTCTTGAGCCAGGAGACCTCAAGTCCCAAAGGCTTTGCCTCCTAGTGCAGCGCTTCGAGGGCCATCACCAGGACCTCCAGCGACTCAACAACAATTACTGCATCATCGGCAAAAACAAGATCGGTGATCTTGGTTTTGACGAGGGATGCTCCACATCACTTTGATCTATATCTTTCCTCACCCAGTCCATACAAGTGTTGGAAAGTGATGGGGCAAGGACGCACCCTTGCCTCACTCCTGTATTCACAGGAAAGAAGCTGGATACACCTCCCCCACACTTCACAGCACTCTCAGTCCCAAAGTACAGACCAGTCATCAGACCAATAGTCCTTGCAGGAATCCCGCGAAGTCGCAGAAGATCCGAGAGTGACTCACGATGCAATGAGTCAAACGCCTTCTTGAGATCAACATAGGCTGCAAGCATCCCCTGTCGAAACTCACGTCGGCGTTCCACCAGGACACAATAATTTATGCAATTCGTAAATTCGCTCTAACATTACTGTAGAGGCTGTAGGTAAGGTTAGGGATAGGGTGGGGTCCCTGTGGTGTGTGGTGTCTTTCCAAGACGCTTTATTGACGACGTGTGATACTCCAGGGCTATTGCTCTGAATTGCCGGTTGGCATTTCATTGCAAAGCCAATGATTGGGCCATTGTCGATAGCTGGGACCTCTTTTTCAGGCAAAACCACCTCTACCACAGGGATGGGGTGTACTTTTCGAGGAAAGGGTCTTGTTTGAATCTATTGAAAGAGAAGTAGGTGCATTGCAGGCTTTGATAGAGAACCGGGGATAGACAGTGGGGTCGGAGTAAAGGAAACCAGTGACACTAGGAGGAGTTTTAGAGGGCAGGGAGCTAAAGTAATTCGTAAGAAGAGAGAGAGAGGAGGGGGTTAGTTAAAGATATAGGGAAAATGGACATGAAGAAGAAGAGTAGCTTAAAGGTATACTATACAAACTGTAGGAGTATTTTCAACAAAATAAATTTCCAAAGAGGAATAAATAGTGTAGAGGATTTTTGATATAATAACATTAACAGAAACATGGTTAGATATGTCAGGAAAGGTATTTGATCCGGAGGTTGAGATAGCTGGGTATAAGTTATTTCACAAGGACAGGTTAGTCAGGCGAGGTGGTGGAGTTGAGCTTTATGCAAGAGATACATTGCAGTGTTGTGTTAGCAATGTTATAAAAACAGATGATAGCAAGGAGTCTATATGGGTAGAACCAAAGACTAATGTATAGAGTAGTCAAAGACTACTGTATACATTAGTCTTTGGTAGAGGTTACGGAGGGAACTGAGAAAATGGTTTAGGGTGTAGTGTATAGGCCTCCAAATTTATGTAAAGATAATTCAGCTCCTATATGGCAAGAAATAAACAAGGCTTGCAGATATAATCGATTATGCGTGGTAGGAAACTTTAATTTTAGGAATATGGACTAGGATTTAATTATAGGAGACAATGACGCAGAGGAATTGTAAAATATAGTTCAGGATAACTTGCTAAGGCAAGCAATCAAGGAGCCTACTAGACGATATAATATTCTAGATTTATTACTAATAAACAGGGAAGATTTAGTTACAGAGGTGGAGGTTGGAAGACAGTTAGGAAGCAGTGGTCATTGTGAAATCAGGTTTTGCTTAAAATGGAAAGTAGGAAATATAATGTTAATAAGCAGAGAGTACCTGACTTCAGAAAGGCAGATTATGCAGGATTAAGAAATCACCAGGAGGGGATTAACTGGGGGTGTAGGATGTAGGGGAAGGAGTGGTCCGAGGTAAGTGCAGTGATAGGTATCAGTGAGGTCGGGGCTGATGAGGATTATTAATTATTTGTAAGGAATTTAATTGCAGAATAAAAAAAGAATATTCCTTTTAGGGCGATAAGATCAAGGAAGAACGACCCCAAATGGATGACTGCGAATTTAGAACACGACATTGGAGTAAAATTAAACATGTACAAGGCTGGACAGGTGAGCAAAGAACAGTATAATGTGATGGCGAGGACAGTGAAGAGATGAACAAGAGTAGCTAAGAACAATTATGAGATTAAGGTGGCTGGACAGGCAAAGAACGCCCCTAAGGGTTTCTTTCAGGTCCATAAAGGGGAGGCGGTAGCGGAGTGGTTAGCGTCTCCGATTGGCGTTCTCGGTGACCCGAGTTCGATCCCCGAAGAAAACCAAAACCTTTCTGCACCGTCGAGTGGCCTAAGAACACCCACATGCCCTGCCCATCAACTCTACCTTCGATTGCGAGTGCATCGGAGGAAACAGGGGGGCGGCATGAGCCTCACAGACGTCACTATAAGAATCCTGCCTGCGCCACCACGGGCGAGGACCACCCATCAGAGCCCTCAAGTGAACCTTCAGAGCCTACCATCCGAGCCCTGGGTCACCACTGCCTACAGGCGGTATAGGCACATATGTATATAAAAAAATAAAACTAAGACTAGGGAGTTAGTGGGGTCGTTAAGGGGAGGGTGAGATTGTAACTACGGATGAGGATATGTGTAAAAGTATTTCTTATTATTGATTTCTTGTTATTGATTATTCCTTAAGTGTTTTTGCTCAGGAGGATATACAGACAATACCTGATAGTAAACAGATGTTTAAAGGAAGAGATGATGAGAAACTCAAAGATATTGTGATAGCTAGGGAAAGGGTAGAAGAGGGTATAATTAGAATGAAGAATTTTAAGTCACCAGGACCAGATGAAGTTTATCCCAGAGTATTAAAA
>JACEEZ010007058.1:172500-185000 GCA_016584305.1 Chionoecetes opilio | reverse complement strand
TAACATCTAGTCAGTTTCAGCTTCTTGACACATTGATGAGATCCAGATTTTTAGATGCTTTGAAAAGATTGGGTTTTTGACGTATTGATAGGGCTGACACCCTTGGATTAGTTTTGACTCTATGTATGCGCCCCGTGTGTGTGTGTGTGTGTGTGTGTGTGTGTGTGTGTGTGTGTGTATGTGTGTATGTGTGTGTGTGTGTGTGTGTAAGCCGATGTGAGTAGTCTATATGAGGAATCAAGGGACGTTTTTCTTTGGGATCAAAGAGACCCGTGAATCACTAATGTAATATTGCAGATTCAAAATTATGGAAATCTCAGTCTCATTTACAATTCCATATTCCCGGCACAAAAACCACCGCCTCGCCAGCTCCCCGGGGAGACCTATGTAGTGGTGGTCTATCTTTTGGTATGACTATTTTCCCCCTCGCTCTCAATATAGTGATTCCGG
Organism: Chionoecetes opilio; assembly: GCA_016584305.1. NCBI lineage: Eukaryota > Metazoa > Arthropoda > Malacostraca > Decapoda > Majidae > Chionoecetes > Chionoecetes opilio. Next base: position 184,550 of record JACEEZ010007058.1, on the reverse strand, counting down.
GGCGGCTGACCGTGACTTTATAACATGTATTGTTAATATATACATGTACATTGGCGTAGTTAGGCCTGGGCATTGGGGGCTGTAGCCCCGAATCTTTTATGAATAGCCCAGGATCTCAAATAGCCTTTTTTATCTTCATTTTCCTTCTTTACAAAAATATGAATAACTGACTGGGGGCAACACAAAAGTATAGTAAGACACGAGAAATTTGGTTAGATGTTGCTTGGTATATGGTGGTGGCATCTTTTTTATGAGCAGGACAAGAGAGAGGTGGGGAAAACAGGAGGGGAGAACAGAGAAGATGAGGAGTGCAAGAGACAAAGGAGACACCAAAATAGCTTTTGGAGAGGTGAAGAAAAGAATATCAGATGGACAAGACACAGAGTTAATACAGTTTTGTCAGAGTTCAAAAGGATCCCTTGATTTGTCACACAATAGAAACAGAAGTTATAAAACCAGGGTTGGTCAAATTTTAGTATTGAACAAAGCATTGACAATATACAATCTATATGACTGCTTTATCACGCCAGTGCTCTCTTTTTTTTTGTTCTACGGCTTTACTCTTGCTGATGAAAATATGAATAATATCGAAGCTCAACCCCAACTCAGATTGTCTTGATTTTATTTTAATTTCATGTTACGAAAGTTATCCTATGCAAGACCAGAACCCTTTAAGAGAGCTCAGTATCTCAAATCATATATTCATTATATTCTTAAATAATTTGAAAATTATCCGGTAAAAGTTTGAAGATCTCTAGGCAGGGCTAAGCCCCCAATGTTTCAAGATCCTAAACACGTCTTTGTACATGTATATATATATATATATATATATATATATATAATATATATAGATAGAGAGAGAAGAGAGAGAGAGAGAGAGAGAGAGAAGAGAGAAGAGAGAGAGAGAGAGAGAAGAGGAAAAGAGAGAGAGAGAGAGAGAGAGGAGAGAGAGAGAGAGAGAGAGAGAGAGAGTATATACGGGGAGGAGATTTTCTCTGAGACAGATCTCGTTAAAAGTGATAGCTAGTTCAGCGTTTATTATCTTTTTAAAGATATTTTCTCTTTGTCTTAAGAGTGTCTTATTCTCTTTTGTAATCACTTTTATGACTTCGCCGTAGCTTGTCATTTTTGCTGTATCGCAATTTCGGGTCTAAGAACCCTTCTTCAGCAGCATGTGGAAGATGTTTTCTCCTCAGTTGTAGAGGTGAGCATGACTTAGTTGCGGAGTGAAGCGCTTTTTATTGATGAAGTTTGGCTGCCACGCAGCCTAGTTGGCGGCGCTGATTGGTAGATAGCTTCTGCTTCTCGTCTCCGTGAGTGGGAGACGCTTATTGGTTGTTGACTCCTCGCTCTGTTTCTCTGTGAGTAGGCTGTTATTTGCTTTTGTTCTTTTCATGCTTGGTAGAGCTTGTAGGTCGTTTGCCTGTACGTTAAGCTTGGGATCGATCTCTTTTTATGTATAGTGCTTCTAGGATTGGAAGTCGCCGCACATCTGCACACATGTCGACCAATTCTGTATCTTCTTCAAAAAATGTTATTGTGATGATGATGCCATGTTTTTCTAATAGGTGACTTTTTGGGGCTCCGGAAGTTAGGTGGCAAGTAAGACGTCGGGACAGCTTCGTTGTCGTCATGCCGATGTAGGATGAGGGGAGGACTTCACAGTTTCCTCTTTTGCAAGTGATCCTATATACGACATGGGACTTTTGTTTTGTGCTCCTTCGTCTGGCTTGGGCTGTTACGGAGAAAGAGGTTGCTGGTGTTCCTGTTTTTGTAATAAATTTGTAGTTTTATTCTCCTCTCTGGATCTGCAGGTTTCACATTACGGTTGACGATTTGTGATATTATTCTTTCTTCTTCCTGGTGAGCGGTGGAGAAGAAAGCCCGGTAGAAGATAGTTCTGTCCTGACTCTTTTTTGTGGCGTTAGGGTTGTACCAGTTCTCCATTATTTTCTTAGTCTGACGGTTGATGTCTCTCTCGCTGAAGCCGTTGTTGATGAGGACTTGAATGGATCGCTCGATTTCCCAGGAGTGTGAGTGGGCTCACACGAGGGTGTGAGTGCCACGAGGGTGAGGGTGAGAGGGATGTGGGCTCACTCACACACAACGATCTTCCCAGTTATTCCTACCGGTCTGACGCCATCTCAAACCTGTGACCTGAGAAACCTCCTAATGGACTATGGGAATATATTCGCTCAGGGAGAGGACGACAACGGGTTAACTAGTCTTGCGGAGCATCGCATCTACACAAAAGGGCCGTCAATCAAGCAACCATTCCGACGACAGCCACCAGCACGCCGAGAAGAGGAACGTTCTCAAGTCGATTCCATGGCTCGGCACGGGATTATCAGACCATCGAAAAGTCCTTGGTCGTCCCCTGTGGTGTTGGCTGCGGTTGGGAAGAAAAAGGACCGATCACTAAAGTTTTGTGTGGATTATCGGCGCCTGAATGCTGTCACAGTGAAAGACGCTCAACCACTCCCGCGTATTGACGACACATTGGAGGCCCTTCACGGTTCCCGATGGTTCTCCACGCTAGACCTACAGAGTGTCTACTGGCAAATCCCTATTCGTGGGAAGGACAAGGAGAAGACTGCCTTCTGCACAGGTGACGGCCAACTATGGGAGTTCGAGGTCTTCCCCTTCGGAGTCTGCAACGGCCCAGCGTCTTTCTCCCGCCTGATGGACGCTGTCTTGGCGGGCCTGACGTGGAAAACGTGTCTCGCTTACTTGGACGACATTATCTTATATGCTCCAACCTGGACCATTCATCTGCAGTGACTTCGGGAAGTGTTTGAACGGATCCGAGGAGCTGGGCTCAAGCTCAAGCCATCCAAATGCTGTCTAACTCGTGAGGAAGTACCATTTCTGGGCCATGTGGTGAGTGGCCGTGGCATCCAGCCAGACCCTGACAAGCTGAGGGCCATAGGCAACATACCACCACCTACCAACGTTCGTGAATTACGTAGTTTCCTCGGTTTGGCGTCGTACTACAGAAGATTAGTCAAGGGCTTTGCTGATATAGTAGCACCCCTTCATCGCCTCTTGGATAAGGGGGTCACCTGGAGCTGGTCAGCCGACTGTGAGCAAGCATTCAGAAGCCTCAAAGAACACCTCACCCAGCCCTACTACTACACCCTATCGTCGCCTACCCAGACTTCTCCCAGCCCTTTACCCTTTATACCGATGCATCCAACTTGGGACTGGGTGCTGTCCTTTCGCAGAGGCAGGACGGAAAGGAAAGGATAATTGCCTGTGCCAGCCGCACCCTCAACACCTCGGAAAAGAACTACAGCACAACGAAGAAAGAATGTTTAGGGTTGGTCTGGGGTATTAGGCATTTCCGTCCGTATCTACTCAGCAACCATTTCGAGGTGTTCACCGACCATTACAGCCTTACATGGTTGAAAACCATGTCCACGGAAAGCGCTCTTCTTCACTGATGGTCTAGCGAGCTAGAAGAATACGACTTCACCATCAAACACCGGCCAGGAAAATTGCAGGGACACGCAGACGGCCTCTCTAGATTGCCTATGGACCAGTCTCAGATCGATCAGGTACTCCACATGGCAGCCGTGACTGACGACATCGCAGAGGAACACCATCAACTCCAGGAAGCAGCGGCAGACAGGACATGGCCCTCCTGGCTGGCCAAGAAGTGGCGTGGAAGACTGCGTGTATGTGACGGCTGTGTGATGAACCATGAAGGGCAGGTGATGCTGGGGCCTAAGGCGGCTCACCGTTTTCTCTCGTCCCCCCATTCGTCCCAAGGAGGACACCCAGGATTCAAGAAAACGTTGGCGTTATTCAGGACCCGGTATTATACTGACAACGCGTCCACCCTCGCCCAAGCAGTCGCGTCCTAGTGCCGCGGTTGTCAAGTAGGAGCTGACTACCGGCCAAAGGCGAAAGTAAAAGGCCAAATAACTGCATCTCATCCGTGGCAGCTTCTAGCCGTAGATGTGATGGGACCCCTACCTATGTACGACAAAAGCAGTATATAGTGACCTTTATTGATTGTTGGTACCTGAGGAGGACTTGGGAGTCTGGTGCCTAGCCGCTGCCAAGGGGCAGTGATATATATATTCTGTATGTACAAAAGGAAGTTGTAAAACCAAAGAGGAAATTTACACAAGCCGGAGATCCCAGTTTCTTTGGCCCTCGGAGAGAATCTGATATAGCCACGTAACAACAACAACAAAAACTACTACTACTACTACTACTACTACTATACTACTACTACTACTACTACTACTACTACTACTACTACTACTACTACTACTTTTACCACTACTACTATTATACTACTACTACTACTACTACTACTACTACTACTACTACTACTACTACTACTACTACTACTACTGTATACTTACTATACTACTACTAGTAATACTGCTACTACTACTACTGCTACTACTACTACTGTATACTATAATGACTACTACTACTAATGCTTCTTCCACCATTACTACTACCACTACTACTACAACTAGTACTACTACTATACTACTACTACTACTACTACTACTACTACTACTACTACTACTACTACTACTACTACTACTACTACTTTTACTACTACTACTACTACTACTATTATTATTTCTACTACTACTACTACTACCGGTACATGTATCTTATTGCTCTTCTCAGTTAATATTACGAGATAAAAAAGAGATGTGTTAATATTGATGGTGGTTTACACATAGACTTAGATAAGACTGAACCATCCTCTTCCTCCTCCTTCTCCTCCTATTGAATCCTCCTCCTCTGAATTTCCACGGCCTGCTTGGGTCCATTTTCCTCTCCTATCGCACATCTCCCTTCATCTGGGCAGCCACATTCCTCCCACTCCACACTTCTCGCTATAAATGAGCCCTATTTTGAATGCGCCCAGCAAACAGATTTCGTGTGTGAACTCATAAAACTCCGTCTGACTGGTATTGGAGAGTTACGCAGGAGAAAAGAGCTGCGGCCTCAATATTAGATATAAGGAAAGAATACATCCAGCGGGCAAGAAAGGGGAAGAAATATTTCGAAAATTTTGCAATATTTTCGAAGGAATTTGCTTATTTTTCTATTAGCAAATAATCAGAACGAGAAGGAGATCTGATATTGTGAGATTGAGGGAAGAGAATCTATAACCTACTTTTTCCATTCGTCCTTCTCATCCTACTCCTTTATGTTACGCCTCCTTCTTCCACATTATTCTACCCGCCATTTCCTTCCCCCTTTCCATATCCCCTCCACTACACATTTTTGTATTATATACTTTTTGTCGAACTGGTAAGTAATTCCACTAAAAGGTCTATATAAGAAAAATGGTTGAGTACTAACTTGTGTTTGTTTTTATTCCTTCCGCCTTCCTCTACATAATTTCTTTTGCGCGGGAGAAGAATGAAAAAAAGGATGTAGGGTTATCTGAAAAGCTTAGAGACTGTGAAGAGAGGATGTGACGGAGGGAGGTGCAGTGCCATCTTGTTTTTTGTTGTAGTAGTGATGGTAGTAGTCGCAGTAGTAGTAGTAGTAGTAGTTATTGTAGTTGATGAGTTGATGTGTTAGAGGTGGTGGTGGACTCTCCTCTCTCCAATTCTTCTCTCCCGAATCTATTTCAACCTCCCGCCAACCATCTCCCTCTGCCTCTTCTTCTTTCCCTCCCCCCTGTGCCTTGCTCCCTCCCCCCTGTGCCTTGCCTCCCTCCCTTCCCTTCCAAACCAGAACCAGCACCTCCAAAGTGCTTCTGCAGATATTTCTTGACACGAGCCGCTCTTCTTCTCTTCCCTCCTCCTACCCTTCTGCTTCTTCTTCTTCCTCCTCTTCTTCTTCTTCTTTATCTTTTCCTATTTCTTTTTTCTTCTTTTCTTCTATTTTTTCTTCTTCTTAACATTACGTCCTGTTACTTTTAATCCTCCTCCTCCTCCTCCTCCTCCTCCTCCTCCTCCTCCTCCTCCTCCTCCTCCTCCTCCTCCTCCTCCTCCTCCTCCTCCTCCTCCTCCTCCTCCTCCTCGTTCACCTTATTCTACTGCTCCATCTACTCCTCCCCCTCGTCTTCCTCGTGCAGTAATATGAAATTTCGCTCTACATTTCGGTCACATGAAGCGAAGCACTTTTTCTTTAATATAATTATTAATATTTCGAACTCTCTTCCAGCACAAGTAGTTAATAGTAACACGGTTTAGGCGTTTAAGAACAAGCTATATAAATACTTAGCATCAACTGCCTTGTTGTACTTCACTCGATTACTTCGGCCCTACGTAAACTTTTTTTTTTTTTTTTTTTTTTTTTTTTTTTTTTATCGTTAGCTTTATTTCAGAGTATGTCTCATCTTCAATCTTTCCTATAAAATTCCATGGCAGTGTTTCAATACTGTATGGTGTTTTTTTCTCACTTGCCTGCCGGGCCAGCCGGCAAGGCAACGACCGGCCGGAGGGAGAGGTGGGTGGGGAGGAGCCTTCAACTTTGCTATTCTTTTACCTCTAAAACGTAGAAACTATAGTGGTTGAAATTAGTCACACAGGCAGCCTCGTTTGGCCCAGTAGGGCTGTTGCTGTCTGTTCTTCCTTTGTATTCCTTTGTTTGTATTCTCCTCCTTCTCCTCATTGTTATCTTCCTTACATAAAGATTACCTATTTGAGCTCTCTCCTTAAATGACAATAAGAAACAACGGTGTAAAACTAAATGGTCAGCGTTTCAACGCAAATCTTCAAAAATAAGATTTCAATATAGAGTTGTCAATCGGTGGAACAAATACCAGCTTATGTTGTCGAAGCCAGTACAATAACTACCTTTAAACACAGACGACGCGTTCTTAAAGTACATAAATGGGTTTTGATATTGCCCTGCGAGTTATATTATAATTATTAATATCTCCTGGATTGATTAGTGTTTGCGGTAGTGTTGGTAGGCATACTAAATTCATCTCATTCTTCACTTTGAAATTTCCATGTTCCTATCCTCTTAGGGCATGGTATATTTTTTCCAACTATTCTCGCTACATGTAGTTTGTTAGTTAGTAATATGCTGTAGTGGTTCAGCAGATACCCTCGTTATAGACCAAAACGTCTGGTATCTGTTCTTTCTATGTATTATCATGTGCTCCTCACATAGTCACCTCTCACGTCTGTCCTCTTTTTCCTCCTCTTCCTCCCTCCTCCTCCTCCTCCTCCTCCTCCCTCCCTCCTCCTCCTCCCTCCTCCTCCTCTTCGATGTCCCCTTCGTTGTCCTCTTCCTCTTCATAACTTAACTACCTTCCTTTCCCCCTCTCTTCCTGCAACAACTTCCTCCTCCTCTTCCCTTCTTACCCGGTCTACCCGTGAAAATAACAAATTGGCAACACTTCCACAACAGTTATTCTAGCAGGATTTATTCAAGTATTTGTAGTTTTCTGTTAGGTCAAGGGTAAATTTCTTGTTTGACTCTTTTGACATTAAAGTTTTTTTCTTTTCTGAAACTTTACACTTTATTTGACATTTCAGTTTTTCATGTCATTATTTCAGTTTTAATGTCATAAATCTTCTTCGCTACGTTGCTCACTTGTTAAGCTGAATCAATTGATTTTTTTCTTATGTTGATCATCAATATACTAGTCTTGTTCCTCTCACTATTATGACGACGTGATGAAATAATGAATGGAATGAAATATGGAAGAAAAAATTAGAGAGAAATTACCATAGTGACATAATACAAAGGTTCACACCCTTGTTATGGTACTAATTGTATTTAATCTAGAGTGAACAGTGATTATTGTAAATCTTTGAATTCCTAGAGATTTTCTTGGGCAAGTCAAAATGGTAATTTACAGTTTGTACACATTTATTTCTTAAGTCCAATAAGGAACTTTGATTTGTTGCAACCAAAATGTAGACTAGACCAGCCAGTGAGTGCGGCCACAGCTCGTGAGGTGAGCGTCTTGTTAATGCCGTGGTCTAAAATTCTACCGTTTCATTTCATGTTAAGGACATGAAAATATCTTATATGGCAGTTGTAATACTTTTTACCATTGTCTGATAATATAGTTGTAATTCAATTATAATATTAGTGTAAGTTATTATATATGGTAGAAGTTATTACTGACTGACAACTGCCATTATATATGTAAGTGAGATGAATGGTTGTGCTTGTCAGCGAGTATTCACATCCATGTATAGTTTGATACCACCAGTACATATACGCACAAACAAAAACAAGATTAATACACACGCATTTACTACTATATCACACGGGGAGGCGGTAGCGGAGTGGTTAGCGTCTCCGACTGGCGTTCTCGGTGACCCGAGTTCGATCCCCGAAGAAACCCAAAACCTTTCTGTACCGTCGAGTGGCCTAAGAACACCCACATGCCCTGCTCATCAACTCTACCTTCGACTGCGAGTGCATCGGAGGACACAGGGGGGTTTAGTATACACGGGAATGCCAGGATCGAGGCCATATCAGGAGGTGGAGAAAATTGAAGGCATTGTCATGGATTCTGAATATTGCCACCCTCTCCCCCCCTCCCCAACACTGAGAGAGAGAGAGAGAGAGAGAGAGAATGAATACCAACCAACTAAATACCAACTTTCATGCAATTAGGACGAACCCATACGTTCTTAAGACCATTTGATGCCTGACCAATTCCAACCCAAACCTTCAGGAACGTATGACCAAAGACAGCATTAAGGTATGAAGGGTCAAGGCGAAGAGGCGGGATTCTAGGCCAATATAAGTCATTTAGGACTACCAAATATGGATTTAAGGTTATATGGTTTAAGTTTCTATTCATGGTAACTGTACTAGATTTCCTGTATTGAGGTTGACCAAAATATAGAGATGGGGTTCGTACCTCGATGTCAGGGTCCATTGCTTCACCTAACTGCTTCACCCAATATGCTTTGATCCTGTCCTATGGCGCGTGCTCTGCGTAGAAGATAGCTCTGTAGTGGCTGTTTGTATTGCCACCGTCTTTCCTATCCCCGTCTTCTCTCTCACTCTCTGTTTCTGTATTTTGTCTAAAGTATCACGTGAGCGCTCTCAGTCATGGATATTGTCACCGGTGATAACAAGTAAAGTTTTTTTGTTGATATTATCGTTGCCTTTCCAATTTTTTTCGTCTTTGATAAAAATCTTAATTATTGATTTATTTTTGCTAGATATCATTTCCATATTTGTTTTGATCAGTCATCTAACCTTTTTCTAAACTAATATTTTCCCAGTATTTTATTTATCCCTACTCTTCCATTTCACTTCAATATAGTCGTATTTTTTTTAGAATTTCCCTGCACGTCATTCTACTTCTCTTGCCTCTGGCCTCGTCCTCTCCCTTCCTCTTTATCTCACTAACTATTACTAGAATCAATAGAACTTGCTCTTTTCCTGTAAGTGACTTTATATATACGTATTTCTTCTACTTTTTTGTGATATTTAAAATTAAGAAAAAGGTATCCAAATGCGTTTCTTGCCTTTATCGCTGGAGCATCCAGTATTTCTCTCCTTCATTAAACCTCAAATGATCAAAGACTTGCTGCTGTGACAAGATGAGACAAATCATATCTTCTGAACATTATGAATACTTCAGGAAAATACCTCAGGGCGATGCATTATATCGCAGAGTACCACTTTGTCTAAGCTTTTCTTCCCTTTTATTTGGGAATATGCTATAGAGAGCTAGCAGTAAACTCATATAAACACCCTCCTCTCCATGAAAGTGTTTGTAAATGGAATACGTCTTTGTGAAACTGTGATCAAAATTTTAGTTTTGAGTGTAACTTTGCTATTTTGCGTGTAAATATAATGCACTTGTAGTTAATCATTTTGCAAAACTATTCTCACCTATATGTCTTAGCAGGTCTTGTTTCAGACCTATCCCTGTTTGCTGGTCGCTCATAAGGACGTCTTATCACTTTACGGCGTGTGTAATAGCGATTATCTTATAAATAAGAAGTCTGCTATAAGAACATAAGAAAATAAGGAAGCTACAAGAGGCCGTGAGACCTACACGAGGTAGTTCCTGTTACTTAATACTACCTACATCCACCTCTCTTCCCCATCCATGAATTTATCCAGACTCGTTTTAAAGATCCCCTTTGACTTCGCACTGACCACCTGTCTACTGAGTCCATTCCAATAATTCAATACCCTATTTGTGAACCAGTTTCTCTCTATTTAATTTTAAAATTAAGCTTTTTCAGCTTGAATCCGTTACTTCTTGTTCTACCCTGCTTACTAGCTGTACGAACTTTTCCTACATCGCCTTTATTGTATCCCTTTACCCACTTAAAAACTTCTATTAGATCGCCCCTTACTCTACGCCTCTCGAGTGAGTGTAAATCTAATAGCTTCAATCTCTTCTTATAACTAAAGTTACGCTTGTCCTGTATCATTTTGGTCATCCTTCTCTGGACTGATTTTAACAGGGCTATATCCATCCTGTAATATGGAGACCAAAACTGAACCGCATAGTCTAGGTCAGGTCTGACTAGTGCCAAATAAAGCTTTAGAATAACCTCAGCACTTCTACTTTTAACCAGGGCTTTGAAACGGTGCAAGGGAACGAAAAAGAAAACGGAAACGAACGAAATTATGCTCGGAATAAAAACGGAAACGAAAACGTTATCATATTTACTGTTCCAGAGCAAAAACGCTATTTTAAAATCCCTGTAACCGGCTAATAACTTTTTTTTTTCGTTACATGCCATATTTGGTCATTAATAAATTTTCACTTCCAGTGGCCAAATGATTTAAGTAATTACATCTGTATTACATACATACATCAATTAAGTCTACTGTATTTGTTCACTTGGCAATTAACGATGTAGTTTTGTTTCCAATAGTATGATATGCACCACTTCTCATTTAATTTGTGAAGAGTAACTATTTTTTTCTTTTTATAATTATGAATTTTTGTCCTCGTGATATGCATCACGATCCCATATTTTATTACACCTTCCATTTGTGCAATCATTGAGCTATGATACTGCAGTTGGGTTTAAGAACATGCTTAGATTAATATCCAATATTAAAAAATTGATAATATATCATGAGTATTTGCTTAAACTTTTAACTGTGCCTAGCTAAATAGCCTAATCATAGCCTAATGCTTGGTGCGCCGAATTTCGGTGTGAGTGTCCTAGGTTCGAGTCCTTGGAGTACCACATGTAGTCATTGATTTCATTGATTAGGTTTATTTAATTAGTGGGTTGGTGAATGGTGATATTACGAATTCATATATTTTTTGCCATATATAATATTAATAAATAATTAGTGATTCATGTCTTTACGGCAACTGAGATTGTATACTCCTACACAACGCTTCCTGTATTGTATATGTAAATGTGTTGCCTTATTTAAATCGTATAATAATATAGTTCTTACGACATCTAAGGGTTTGGTTTTGTTGGATACTATGCACCCTGAAATGTATGGCTTTATTACCATCTATAAGAATGTATCATGTATAGGCATTATTATTTATTAGGGCTAAGAACATATTCAATACATGGTTTGAGAATAACGTTCTAACCGCTTTTCATTTCTTTCTAACCGGTTCAGGAACGTTATTTTTGCAGGAGGAACGAAAAACAAAACATTAATAATACTGTTTCTGATCGGAACGAACCATTTGAAAAATTATTTCGTTTTCAAGCCCTGCTTTTAACACTCCTGGTAATGAATCCTAACACCCTGCCATCTCCCAACACCATCCTGGGAGACAATGCAACAATAGCAAGGTTGGAACATATATTATTGCCAAATAGATATTAACAGTGTAAAGGTATACCTGTCTGAAGCGGCAATATGTAATGGTGAAACATGTTGTGATGAAATTTACACCAGATTGGAGATGGAAAAGCTCAAGTCAGAGCAGTGCATTGTTTGTTGTTTGTTGTATATATATATATATATATATATATATATATATATATATATATATATATATATATATATATTATATATATATAATATATATATATATATATATATATATATATAATAAATATACTTTTTTTAGAAAGGTCGATGCCTCATTATTTAGAAAAGTTGCAGAAGAACGAAATTAATGTAAATTAATC
>JACEEZ010007058.1:162500-167500 GCA_016584305.1 Chionoecetes opilio | reverse complement strand
AAGTACCGACAACGCCAAATACTCGTTGAGCGAGTTCAAAACACTATGGGCTAAGCCAATCCGCCGTAAGACTTCTTGGCGTGACCCGCCGTCATTTTGGACTGCCCTACCAAGTTATGTAACATTTTCTAAGATCTCAATGTCCTCGAATGAACAGACTGTATATGTGTATAATGTTTCATCTAGTGAGCCTCCAAACACCTACACCTTGGTCTTGGGCCAGAAGACCTCATGTCTCAAAGGCTTTGCCACCTCGTGCAGCGCCTCGAGAGCCATCATTAGAACCTCCAGCGACCCAGCAAAGATTACTGCATCATCGGCAAAAACAAGATCAAGCATCCCTGCAATGCAAGCATCCCCAGTCGAAACTCACGTTGGCGTTCCACCAGGACACTAAGCGCTATAGGGATACGGTTCGTTGTTGACTTACCAGGCGTGAAGCTCAGGTCTCTGATAATTTAGCAGATGACTGCGGATCCGTGTCAGCAAGAGATGGGCAAGCACCATGCCTGGTTTTGTGAGCAGTGTAATACCGCGGTAATTGTTGCAGTCATGACGGTCCCCTTTCCCTTTCCAGATAGGGACGACCAGCCCTCTTTTCCAGTCAGGAAGAATGGTACCTGATTGCCACACGGCAGTCAGGACAGCATGCAACCCGTGGATCATGGCCTCACCCCTATCTTTGAGAAGCTTCGCACTGATATTACAAACACCATTTGCCTTTCCACCCCTCAACTTTGCTACAGCCTCTCTGCCTTCGTCAAGAGAGGGTGCGGTTTCGTCAATGGAAGGATCGGCATCCACTACCCGTAATCCAGTGGTGTTAAGCCGCCCAATTGGAAGGTCCACCGTGAACTTTTTTTCTTTTTACATTTGTGCCTATAGCGCCTGTAGGCAGTGACCCTGGGTTAGGATGGTAGACTCTGGAGGCTCACTCGAGGGTCCGAGGTGGTACAGGCAGGATTTTGTTATAGTGACGCCTGTGATTAGAGGCTCATGCTGCGCCCCTGTGTCCTCTGATGCACTCGAAATCGACGGCAGAGTTAATGGGCAGGGCATGTGAGTGTTCTTAGGCCACTCGACGGTACAGACAGATTTTGGTTTTCATCGGGGAACGAACTTGGGTCCCGAGAACGCCATGCGGAGACGCTAACCACTCTGCTACCGCTTCCCCTAATACCCAAAGTACTCAGCCCATATATACTATGTATATGCTATGGCTATTGAATCATTTGTTAGATTGTATGTATTCATTTTAGATTTAATATGAGTATTTTATAATTTGATTTTTTTCTATTTTTTTCTACAGATAAAAACTTTCAAGGTTGTATTATACTCTATGTTTGTAAGCATTATTATTTTACATTTTGAAGGTACTTTTGAGCTTATATTATACCTTCAAATATTATTCTTTTACTTTGAATTATATAATTATCAATGTGTTTTCAATAGTATTTGCATTTGATATGTAATATATGTTTGTTGCATGTATTACGAAATATAGTCTATGATGATGACTACTGCTGCTGCTGCTATTAATATTGTTTCTACTAATACTACTACTACTAGTAGTACTGCTACTGCTACTACTTCTACTACTACTACTACTACTACTACTACTACTACTACTACTACTACTACTACTACTACAACTACTACATTACTACTACTACTACTTCTTCTACAATTACCACTACTACGTCTACTACCACTGCTACCACTACTACTGCTATACTATTTCTCTACTACTACCACTACTACTACTTACTTCTTTTACGTCTACTGCAATTGTTTATGATAATGATTTAGTACTAACACTAATAATAATGATAATGGTGATGATATAATGATATTGATAAAGATATAATAATATTAATAGGAATTATGGTAGTATAGATGATAATGATGAAAATAAGAACAATGATGGTACCACTTTCAGCATTATGACTTGGGTCTTGAATCTTAAGCTCATCAGCGGGCAATTGACTCCTGCCTGGTGTTTACTAAGGCGCAGAAATAGGAGACCCACACCTGGGTAATTACCTGAAGCAGTCACACCAGTTGGCTTTTTGCGGCGCTAATGCTTTTTCAAAATCACGGTAATTAAACTGGTTATTAGCGATTATAGCCGCCCACTTAACCCCTCCCCCCCTCCCCTCTACATTGAGAGAGAGAGAGAGAGAGAGAGAGAGGAGAGAGAGAGAGAGAGAGAGAGAGAGAGAGAGAGAGAGAGAGAGAGAGGAGAGAGAGAGAGAGAGAGAGAGAGAGAGAGAGAGAGAGAGAGAGAGAGAGAGAGCGTGGCAAAGAAAGAGAGGGAGGAAAGCGAGGAAATGCCTATAGAGAGCGATTTGATGATGGGTTGGGGATTAAGGAATGTGGAAGATTGAGGAAGGGAGATGGAGAGGAGGACGAGGTAAAATGTAACAGAGGGAGAATTGAGGGAAGGAGAAAGATGGAGGAGGAGGAGTGCTTTGGACAGGGAAGAGGAAGTAGTAAGAATTTAAAAAAACCAGCAAAACAAATAAAGAGGTAAAGAGAAATGGGAGTAAATAGTTTAAGAAGAAAAAGGGGAATGGTGAACAGATATCTAGAGAAGTTAGTAATATCTGACCATCTTAAAGGCGAATAAGAACATAAGAATATAAGAAAATAAGGAAGCTACAAGAGGCCGTGAGACCTACACGTGGTAGTTCCTGTTACTTAACACTACCTACATCCACCTTTCATCCCCATCCATGAAACTATCTAGCCTCCTTTTAAAGCTCCCTAATGACTGCGCACTGACCACCTGTCTACTGAGGCCATTCCAATCATTTACTACCCTATTTGTGCAACAAGTTTTTCCCTATTTCTTTTTCAAATTACGCTTTTCCAGCTTGAATCCATTACTTCTTGTTTTACCCTGGTTATTAGCCGTAAGAACTTTTCCTACATCTCCTTTATTGTATCCCTTTACCCACTAAAAAACTTCTATCAGATCGCCCCTTACTCTACGCTTCTCGAGTGAGTGTAAATTTATAATAGCTTCAATCTCTTCCCATAACTAAAGTTACGCATCCCTTGTATCATTTTGAATTATAGACGTTTTGATAAAAAAGGAAATAAATAAAATAAATTATGTGGTATAGTGTGTGTGTGTGTGTGTGTGTGTGTGTGTGTGTGTGTGTGTGTGTGTGTGTGTGTGTGTGTGTGTGTGTGTGTGTGTGTGTATTCATCTAGTTGTATTCATCTAGTTGTATTTTACAGGGCCAGAGCAACGCTCGTATGGCCCCGTCGCCATATCAACATTTATTTTTCTCATTCATCCTTAGTGTTGGCCGAAACCACCACCCCGGGAGGCGGGTCACAAACCCCCGGCTAACACCCGGTACCCATTCACTGCTGGGTGGACAGGGGCTCGGGTTTTAAGAAGACCGCCCGTCTGTCTTTGCTCCGCCCGGGGATCGAACCCGGGACTTCTCGGTTGTGAGCCGAGTGTGCTAACCACTACACTACGGAGTTTCCCTAATTGTGTGTGTGTGTGTGTGTGTGTGTGTGTGTGTGTGTGTGTGTGTGTGTGTGTGTGTGTGTGTGTGTGAATACATACATACATACATTTGTTGCTCAGACTTTTGCAGAAAAAGTATGGAGCACGTGTGTGTGTGTGTGTGTGTGAGTGTGAGTGTGAGTGTGAGTGTGAGGTGAGTGTGAGTATGTGTGTGTGTTGTGTGTGTGTGTGTGTGTGTGTATGTGTATGTGTAAGGTACACTGCACTCAGATAAGGGATGAAATAAGCCAAGTATTAGAGAGGTGTAATATCGGGGTTAGCAAATCGATAATGACCAAGGGCGAGGCTTAATGGAGGGTGATTGTGCAGGGAGGGAGGAAGGGAGAAAATATGATAATGCAGGAAGAGAAAGGTAAATAGGCACCACAAAGACGAATAAATACGTGTTTATGGGGAGAGGAGAGAAGAAGAATGGGAAAAAAAATGGTGATAACTAATGATACACGGCACATATACACATAAACATACAAACATAATAAAAAAACTAATAATACAGATTTACACTTTTTGTAGTAGGGTCGATAAGCTATCTCGCTCTCAAAAAAAGTGCATCAAACGGTTTGTATTTTTAACAGGCGTTGAAAAAGTGAAGGACACTTTATAAATTGGCTTTCATACAGTCACTGGGCCACTTGAATATCCCGTAATTATGCCAACCAGTCATTCCTACCAATTAGTTTGTTAACAGATCAGTCAGTCGCATAGTCGCTGGTCTGAATCCTATACATCTTTTTTTCTCTCTCTCTCTCTTTCTCTCTATCTACCTATCTATCTCTCCTGCCTGACACACACACACACACACACACACACACACACACACACACACACACACACACACACACACACACACACACACACACACACACACACACACACACACACACACACACACACACACACACACACACACTGTGTATGTGGGATCTCCGTACTGTAGTGGTTAGCACACTCGGCTCACAACCGAGAAGTTCCGGGTTCGATCCCCGGGCTGAGCGAAGACAGACGGGCGGTCTTCTTGAAACCCAAGCCCCTGTCTACCCAGCAGTGAATGGGTACCGGGTATTAGTCGGGGTTTGTGACCTGCATCCCGGGGTGGTGGTTTCGGCCAACACTAAGGACTGAGGATGAATGATAAAAATGTTGCTATGGAGACGGGGCCATACGAGTGTAGCTCAGGCCCTGTAAAATAAACTAGATGAATACAACTAGATGAATACACACACACACACACACAAGGGTACTCCGTAGTGTAGTGGTTAGCACGCTCGGTTCACAACCGAGAAGTCCCGGGTTCGATCCCCGAGCGGACCGGAGACAGATGGGCTGTTTCCTTAAAACCCGAGCCCATGTCCACCCAAGTAAATGGGTACCGGGTGTTTGCCGGAAGCTTGTGACCCGCCTCCCAGGGTGATGGTTTCGGCCAACACTAAGGATGAATGATAAAAAGGTGGAT
>JACEEZ010007058.1:117500-160000 GCA_016584305.1 Chionoecetes opilio | reverse complement strand
ATAAAAAAATGTAGACATGAGGACGGGACAATACGAGTGTAGCTCAGGCCCTGTAAAATAGAACTAAATGAATACACACACACAGACACACATCCACACACACACACCAGAGGTGGGCGCTTCCGCAAACACTTCCGCAAACCGCAACTTCCGCAAATTGCGGAAGTCCGAATTCGTTTGCGGATTTGCGGAAGTGTAAATGTTTGCGGATTTGCGTTTGCGGAAGCACTTTCGCAAACGCAAACATGTCCGCAAACTCCCAATAGATAGTATTCTTATGACGTCACACATATTTGTGTGACTCCCGGATATTTCGGGAGCGCGGCCATGTTGAGTGGCAAGCTTTGTAAACACAGCCGCAAACTGACAGGTAGAGAGGTTTGTCTTGTCTTGGTGTCTTGGTGTTGTTTAGGGCTGCGAGGATCCCTTGGGGAACACTATGAGCCCTGGTAATGTCCTATGATGCTATCTCAGGCGTGGTGGTTGACCTGTCATCCTCAGGAAGGCACAGGTGAGGCGGATGACAGCATGTTACCGTGAGAGGTGGACGTTTTCCGCCACCAGGACCCACAGCTACAGAGGGCACCAACTCTACCCGTCTCTCCAACAAGATGGGAATAGAGCTTGAGAGATGGTGCTCAGAGAAGCAGAGGAACAAGGTGCTGGAGCAGGCCATGTTTCCCGCCTTTCCCGTGCCGCCTGGGTCATTTTTTTTTTTTTTTTTTTATACATATGTGCCTATAGCGCCTGTAGGCAGTCGTGACCCAAGGCTCGGATGGTATGCTCTGGAGGTTCACTTGAGGGCTCTAATGGTTGGTCCTCGCCCGTGGTGGCGCAGGCAGGATTCTTATAATAACGCCTGTGATTTTCTAGAAGCTTATTAGCGTACTGGTTATATATTATATGTATGTGCTAATCTAAAATCTATACTAAGACAGGATGTCCGAGTGTCTGAGTGTCTTGTACCGGCGCCTGTCGTGCTGAGTTACTGCCACCTTTTGATGACAGTATGCTGACACAAGCAGCCACGCCATCCCATCATGATGACGTGGATAACCTGGTCTTGGGAACCACAACGTAAACACCTCGCTCACTGGCTCACCGGAACAACAGCTTCCGGGCAGTTTTCCTCATATGGGGCAGACGCAGCGAAGAGGGGACAGACAGAACACAGAGAGCGACAGGAGACGCGTTAGCCTTGCGCTCCAACTCACGACGACACCTTTTCATGTGTGTCTGTGTGTCCCCCACACCTGGGGGTGTGGAGTACCTTGTCGCGTCATTAACTGTTCCCGGCTCTGTCTATTAGACATTAGTTTCATTGGCCGTTACTTAACGAACTGCGTGACATTATTAATGTATAAACCTTCACAGTGTACATATATATATAATATATATCGTTTGTAGTATATTGTCTTACTCGAATCCTTTGGCACTAAAGAATACTTATAAATTACGTAAGAACCGCTCGACCACGTTTAGCCCATACATACCACTTTATTTGACGTGTACCTCTGGGCAACGAAGAAAGTTACCAGCCCGTCAAGAGGGCGTCATCCGGCAATCAGCCCTTACAGGTTAGTCAACCATTATCAACATGGAGTGAACCCGTTATCCGTAAAATAACCATACTAAGAAGGGTAACAAGCTCATGCCGCCCCCCTGTGTTCTCCGATGCACTCGCAATCGAAGGTAGATGATGGGCAGGGAATGTGGGTTTTCTTAGGCTACTCGACGGTGCAGAAAGGTTTTGGTTTTCTTCGGGGATCGAACTCGGGTCACCAAGAACGCCAGTCGGAGACGCTAACCACTCCGCTACCGCCTCCCCATAGAGGTGATGTGTTTGATGAGTACAACACGGCCATACCCAGCTCTGCAGCCGTGGAGAGACTGTTCTCCAAGGGGGCGGACATCACGAAGGCCAAGAGAGCTAGTCCGACCTCCGATAATTTTGAGAGATTGGTCTTCATGAAGGGGAACGTGGACCTGCTCAAGATGGAATTGTCACCAGAGGTCTCTGAATGAGGAGTCTGAGTTTAGGATCTGATATCATAGGCATAGTTAGGCCTGGGCATTGGGGGCTGTAGCCCCGAATGTTTTATGAATAGCCCCGTATCTCAAATAGCCTTTTTTTCCCTATAAAAATAAGATAAGCTCTGACTGGGGCCAACACAAAATTGTAGTAAGAAACAAGAGATTTGGTTAGATGTTACTTGAGAGATACGGAGAAAACAGGAAGAGAGAAGAGAGGAGATGAGGAGTGCGACAGATAATGAGACACCAAAAGACCTTCTGGAGAGGTGAAGAAGAGAATATCAGATGGACAAGAACAGAGTTAACACAGTCACAGTTCAAAATTAGCCCTTAATTGTCACATAATATAAGCAAAAGCTATAAAGCCATTGATGGTTAGATTTCAGTTCCTTAGAGTATTGGCAATATACATTCTATATGACTGCTTCATCACGCCAAAGTTCTCTTTTTCCTTGGGTGTTTACTCCTGCTGATGAAAATAAAAATAATAACGGAAGTTGAATCCCAACTCAGATTGTCTTAGTTTTATTTTAATTTCATGTTGCAAAAGTTATCATAGGCAAATGATCGGAACTTTTTGGTAGAGCACATGCAAGTGTCTCATATATTATATTCATTATACTCATAAATATATTGAAAATTATCTAGTAAAAATCTAAAGATCTCTCGGCTGGGCTCAGCCCCAATGTTTCAAGATCCTAAATACGCCCCTGTCTGATATCATATAAATAAAATTTGAAGTGTAGTGTACTTATACTAATAATTACCCCTAAGTTTGCACTTAAGTATATATATATATATATATATATATATATATATATATATATATATATATATATATATATATATATATATATATATATATATATATATATATATATATATATATATCAATAATGCCATAAGTGAT
Organism: Chionoecetes opilio; assembly: GCA_016584305.1. NCBI lineage: Eukaryota > Metazoa > Arthropoda > Malacostraca > Decapoda > Majidae > Chionoecetes > Chionoecetes opilio. The sequence continues at coordinate 157,056 of JACEEZ010007058.1, read as the reverse complement.
TTAGTAAATAATATATGAATTTACTACTACAAAATGTTTTACATCTATTTTTGCACTGTATGCGGAGAAAATATCACATAATTGGTTTGCGGATTTGCGGACTTGCGGTTCCGGAAGTGTGAACTTCAAGAAATTTGCGGACTTGCGGTTGCGGAACTATAGGATTGAAGTTTGTGGATCTGCGTTTGCGGAAGTGGATTTTCGTTTGCGGTGCCCACCTCTGAGTCACACACACACACACACACACACACACACACACACACACACACACACACACACACACACACACACACACCACACACACACACACACAAGCGCGCGCGATCACAGCCTCACACACAAGCGCACACACATAAATTCGCGCACACATACACATGCAAACACACAGGCACACACCACGCACAAACACCACACGGACACAAAACACCCACACACACACACACACACACACACACACACACACACACACACACACACACACACACACACACACACACACACACACACACACACAGACACACACACACACACAAAACACACACACACAAGTCACACACACACAAGTCACACACACACATACACACGCACACACAAAGACACACACACGCACACACACGACACACACACACACACACACGCACACACACACACACACACACACACACACACACACACACACACACACACACACACACACACACACACACACACACATACACATACACTTCGAATATTTCCTGCATATTGATTCTTAATTAAATAATTTTTTAAAAAAAGAATATATAAGTCTAATTTTTAATAAGCATTTTACGCGAACAGCTGTATCAGATGTGTTGATATGACCAAGAGTAGCTGACCGTGAGAGAAGGAGAGACAGACAGACAGACAGACAGACAAAGAGACAGATGGCCAGACGTAAGGACAGAGAGGAAAGAAATAGGAGTCACCACGGTTGCCTCACACCACACTCACACTGACGAGGTTGCACGCTATTTCCCCGCCTCACTCAACACTTCCTGCCTTGTGTCACGCCGCCTGTCACTCCTGTCAGCAGCGTCACTCCCCAGCCACTCCGCCCTTCCCACTCCTTGTCTCCCATCACAGTCGACAGGGTATATACAACAGGCTGCGCGGTCAAAGACTAGTACTTCCCCCTTGCCACACACACCCCTGTCCATGCCACGACGAACACTGTGAAAACGATTAAATTGTTATCAAAAGTAACTATAACAACAACCATAGGCATTGTTACTATTATTACAACTACCACTACCACCACCACTGCTACCATTTAGACACTAATATCAACCACAGCAACAACACTGCTAGTATACTACTACTACTACTACTACTACTACTACTACTACTACTACTACTACTACTACTACTACTACTACTACTACTACTACTACGACAGGTACTACAACCCTTTTTCCTTCCCTACCATCATTATCACTCATTAACAAAACAGAACAACAACAAAACAATAACAACAGGAGTCATCGTCTGTATTCTTAGTGTAACAATAATGTTCAATTCCCTTTCCCCTTTCCAATTACATTTTGACTCTCTCTCTCTCTCTCTCTCTCTCTCTCTCTCTTCTCTCTCTCTCTCTCTCTCTCTCTCTCTCTCTCTCTCTCTCTCTCTCTCTCTCTCTCTCTCTCTCTCTCTCTCTCTCTCTCTCTCTCTCTCTCTCTTCTCTCTCTCTCTCTCTCTCTCTCTCTCTCTCCTCTCTCTCTCTCTCTCTCTCTCTCTCTCTCTCTCTCTCTCTCTTCTCTCTCTCTTCTCTCTCTCTCTCTCTCTCTCTCTCTCTCTCTCTCTCTCTCTCTCTCTCTCTCTCTCTCTCTCTCTCTCTCTCTCTCTCTCTCTCTCTCTCTCTCTCTCTCTCTCTCTCTCTCTCTCTCTCTCTCTCTCTCTCTCTCTCTCTCTCTCTCTCTCTCTCTCTTCTCTCTCTCTCTCTCTCCTCTCTCTCTCTCTCTCTCGTTTGGTCTTCCTGTTTTCCCCACCTTTCATATTTTTTTCCTTACATTTCTCTTCTTTACTTTCTCACCTTCTATTTCACTGCCCTTTATACCGACTCTGCTTTTTTATATTCTTTTCACCTCATTTTCATTCTCTGTTCATTTCTCTCCTACCTTATACTTCCTTTAATTCGCCGTCTCACTGATTTCTTCCTTTAAATTTCTCTCTTCTTTGGCCATAAATAAATGTATCCCATTTTTTTTTGTATCTCCTTTAGCGTTAGTCTCCTACAGCACCAGTCTGATGTTTTTTCCCCACTTCATTTCTCGTTTCGCTTCTCTGCTTCTTTACCGATCTAGTTTTTTCTTTTCTAATAGTATTCATTTTTGCCCGTTGCCGTCCTTGCATTATATTTGCATACGCTTTTATTCATTTTTTTTCATTCTTTATTGTTATTTACCTATCCTTCCTTCTTAATTTTTCACGCCCCTTTCTTTTCCTTATAACCTGTCGTGTTTCTCTCTGCTATCTGCCACGCCCCAAATGTTCCCACGCCTCTGCCCGGCACTACCCTCGACCTGTCTTCGCCTCACTGCATCCCGCCCACCACCTCGCTAATAACTCATAGTATCTCACCCTTCCAGCCGTCGCCACTTATCTATCTCTGTCGATATGATTCTGCTCTATTGCGTTTTATGCTTTTTATTCACACCGGTTCGTTTTGAGGGGCGGGCACAGCTCCCAGCAAGACTATTAGGGAATGATTGATGGACTCGGAGATTGTTGCGGCGCTCTGGCCCGAGTACTGGACTTTGCTCTGCCAGTCTAAGAAAAAAGAAAGTAAAGAAGAAGAAGAAGAAATGTAGGAGGGAAGGGATATCATAATGAGGGCTTGAGGGGAGGAGATCCCGATGTTCCCATAATTCGGAAAGTCTGTCAGAAATTGGTATCCGATGCATAATAATTTATCCCATTGAAAAAGTGTGGCAAGTATTAACAAGAATCTCGACCTCAACTCTGGTTACATGACTCAGAAAAGGTTAAATTGCATTGCGCTGGGAGGTGTCGAGGGCTCACTTGGCCGCGTTAGTGGTTTATTGGTCAAGTGACACACCAGTAGAGTCCCCCACTGACTCTAAATGAGTTCCCTGTCACCTCGCAGCCCTATCACCTTGCGGTCCCCTGTCACCTCGCTCCCTCTGTCACCTCGCGGCCCCCTATCACCTTGCAGCCCCCTGTCACCTCGCAGCCCCCAGTCACCTCGCGGCCCCCTGTCACCTCGCGCCCCCCTGTCACCCCGCGGCCCCCTGTCACCTTGCAGCCCCCTGTCACCTCGCGGCCCCCTGTCACCTCGCGGCCCCTGTCACCCTGCAGCCCCCTGTCACCTTGCAGCCCCCTGTCACCTCGTGGCTTCCTTCACCTCGTGGCCCCCTGTCATATTGTGGCCCCCTGTCACCTCGCAGCCTGTGTCACCTCGCGGCCCCCTGTCACCTCGCGGCCCCTGTCACCTCGCGGCCCCTGTCACCTTGCAGCCCCCTGTCACCTCGCAGCCCCCTGTCACTAGCGCATCGCTGAGATAATAAGATTGAGACATTCTTCCAAGCTAGAATTTGCGTGCATCATGTGAGACCAGGAATCGCGTCCCACCTTGCATAGACGTGGTCGTGCGGGTACTTCCTCTCGCATCACGCTGCTCAGGCATAACTCTGCATGGGGAGGAGAGAACAGGAGGGATGAGAGCATGGATGGAGGAGGACATGGAGGGAGATGTGAGAAAGCGTGGAGGAGGAAAACTAGTGGACGTAGATGCGAGAGGAGAGAAGAGAGAAAGGGTGGAAGAAAAAATAGATTGAACGCAACTAAGAGGCGGGGAGGCGGGGAGGCGGTAGCGGAGCGGCTAGAGTCTCCGACTGGCGTTCTCGGTGACCCGAGTTTGATCCCCGAAGAAACCCAAAACCTTTCTGCACCATCGAGTGGCCTAAGAACACCCACATGCCCTGCTTATCAACTCTACCTTCGACTGCGAGTGCATCGGAGGACACAGGAGGGCGGCATGAGCCTCTAATCACAGGCGTCACTATAAGAATCCTGCGTGCGCCACCAACGGGCGAGGACCAACCATCAGAACCCTCAAGTGAACCTCCAGAGCCTACCATCCGAGCCCTGGGTCACCACTGCCTACAGGCGCTATAGACACAAATGTAAAAAAAGAAAAAAAAAAAAAAAGAAAAAAGAAAAAAAAAAAGAATAGAGAGAAAGATTAGAGGAGGTAAAGGGAGAGGACATAAAGGTAAGGAGGAAGGGAAGGAGAGATGAAGAGAAGTGTCAGACAGCAGACGTGTCGCCGCCACCAGCGCACGTCTTGCCTTCCTCAGGATAAGATGTTTGTGAGATTTTATTTGAAGTTTACCCGAACTTGCATTACATGGCCTCATTTACCTCATCTCATTTTCTTTGTTACCTTCCTCTTCTGTTACCTTTTATTTTTTCAACCAAGATTTAATCAACAAGTTACAGTTTTGACAAGATTGCTCGTTTTTTTTCATCCTCTTTTCTTTTCCTCTCGTGTTGTTCCATGGAACTAAAGACTACTTGTTTTTTTATTCCCTTGTTTTCCTTCTCCTTTCACGTCCGCCTCTTTATCCTCCTCGTCATCTGCTCTTTATCCCGCTCTTCCTCTACCTGGCTATCATCATTTTCTCTGACCACCTCTTTCTGCCCATCCTCACCGTCAGGACCAAGACGTTGTATCATATTAAAAAAAAAAAAAATGCTTTAGCCTTCTTTATTTCCGGCGTGTCCCGTCTCGCCCCTCAGCTCTCCCCTGTCTCGCGGGGCCGCCAAAGAACATAAGACGCCGCGAGCGTTAATATCCCCTTTGTGTTGACATTAAGGAGGGAAGGGTAACGCTCCTCACTCCCATGTTGTTGTTTTTTCCCATGAGAGCTTTATGTAAACTCGGATTTGTCTTTTTCAGATTTTGATTCCCACTATCTCTATTTCCCTATCTTATATTCATTATTCTCCCTTACTCCTATTCCTTCTAAAGCTGAATTTTTTATGTACGGTGGTCGAGTAAGTAAATTAAATGATAGGGGAGACCGGGGCTAGTTGGCTACAGGGGTAAGTTGGCACAGCTGCATTATTTCCCATAATTGATGGTAGATAATATTATGTCAAACACGTGAGCACAGCATGTCTCCTCAAATACCAAGAAGCAGGCATCAAGGGAGGGTGCCGGGGCATTAATGTAACGGTTGTGTTTGGTAACTATGTTGATATCGGGCAACCGCCGACTGTTCGGTCGTCTTCATGCTTTTGTCTGTGGGGCAGCTCAGGTCACCCATCCAACCACGTGTGCATAACTCAACGTGTACAAATATACATACACTTATCTATGTGTACTGTGTTACTACCCCTTCATCTACAACGGAAGAAAAAGGTAACTCACTGGGTGCGCCCATACTGGCGTGATTGAACATACCACGTGTCCTGACCCCGCTCGCCACCTGCTACTCGCGACCCACCACGAGGTCGCTACCCTGGGCTGCTTACAGCTCACCTGCAGTCACACCATCCACAACACACCCCATGATCTACCATTCATTTCATTGGTGGCAGCGGTGGGATTTCATGGCGGCGGGGGGAGGAATGTAATGATGGTGTTTGGTAGCTATGTTGATATTTGGCAAACCTGTCAGCTAGCCGACGAGCTTGCTCGTCTGGGCAGTTGGGGTCACTACGTGCGACCTCTCTCTCTCTTAAGCCCCTTTCACACATTCTAGAGTAGCAAGCCGAGTAGCGCCGAATCCCAAATCGGCGTCTACTCGTGGAGAAAAGGCGACACTGACACCCGACACTGTTTTATCGGTCATTTCTCGTGTACCCAATCACGAATTAGTACGCGTTGGTACGACTTTGCTAAGAGTTTGTACGCATAGTTACGAGTGTCGCTAAAAGTTTCTATGGGTCGTTTACGAGTTGCTACGACATTGCAAGAGTTTGCTACGAGTTTGTACGACCCGGTGGCTTGACCTGACTGATCTGGGAGGGAACTCTTTATCTTGTGTGAGATACAGGGTCATCTGCACCTCACCCCGGGAGGCGGGTACGTCACAAACCCCCGGCTAACACCCGGTACCCATTCACTACTGGGTGGACAGGGGCTCAGATATTTTTAAGGAGACCGCCCATGTTTCTCCGCTCCGCCCATGGATCCAACCCGGGACTTCGCGGTTGTGAACCGAGCGTGCTAAGGACTACACTACGGAGAACCCGTCACTATAAAAAAAAATACGAATGAGTCACTACGTCACTACATGAGTCACTACGAATAGACAATTGAGTCGCTACGATAAATGACGAGTCCGCTACGAGTTGATACTAGTAGTTACGACCCGGATACGCAACCACTACGCATCGGCAACGCATCCAAAAGTCGTGACGTTGCGCGGCCAGATTTTGAACATGTCCAAAATTTCCAACCCCTCGCACGCATACCCAAGACACCTCGCGTCCCTGCCACGGCTATCAATACTTGATACGACTTGATGGCGACTATCCACGAGTACCTACGAGTGCGCCCACGTGTTTTCGCGAGTAACGAGTCACCACAATTCGGTGCGCTACTCTAGAATGTGTGAAAGGGGCTTTAGGGCCCTGTCTGCTACAAGGGCTAAGTTTTCTTGGGTTAATGAGGTTGTTTTGATGTTAATGGTTCGTTAAGTCGTTAAATGATTTACACTCGCTACGTAGGCTGTCAGGGCGGTGATGGTGGTGGTAATAGGAGCAGGAGAGAGGGGCCGCGGTGAAACTCCCTAAATTATCCATAAATACTCTACTGCATCTATACTCTGACCAGCCTTTTTTTTTTTTTGTCTATTCATTGTTTTCATCTTATTAATTTGTCTTATTTACCTCCTTATTTATTACTATTTTATATTTGCTTATAATTATAGTAAGGTTTGTGTCAATTTGGATACAAGAAAAGCTGATTAGAGTTGAGTAATGATGATAATGATGATGGTGGTGGAGGTTGTGATGATGATGATGATGATGGAGGTTGTGGTGATGATGATGATGGTAGTGTGAAGTGGAGTGGTAGTGGTAAAGGAAATAATGTAGAGAAGGATATGGTTGTGTGGAATTTTGCTTAAGCCCCTTTCACACATTCTAGAATAGCAAGCCGAGTAGCGCCGAATCCCAAATCGGCGTCTACTCGTGGAGAAAAGGCGACACTGACACCCGACACTGTTTTATCGGTCATTTCTCGTGTACCCAATCACGAATTAGTACGCGTTGGTACGACTTTGCTAAAAGTTTGTACGCATAGTTACGTGTGTCGCTAAGAGTTGCTATGAGTCGCTTACGAGTTGCTACGACATTGCAAAAGTTTGCTACGATTTTGTACGACCCGATGGCTTGACCTGACTGATCTGGGAGGGAAATCTTTATCTCGTGTGAGATACAGGGTCATCTGCACCTCACCCCGGGAGGCGGGTACGTCACAAACCCCCGGCTAACACCCGGTACCCATTCACTACTGGGTGGACAGGGGCTCGGGTGTTTTTAAAGAGACCGCCCATGTTTCTCCGCTCCGCCCGTGGATCCAACCCGGGACTTCGCAGTTGAGAACCGAGCGTGCTAACCACTACACTACGGAGCAACCGTCACTACGAATGAGTCACTACGTCACTACTTGAGTCACTACGAATAGGCAGTTGAGTCGCTACGATAAATAACGAGTCGCTACGAGTTGATACTAGTAGTTACGACCAGGCTACGCATCCGCTACGCATCCAAAAGTCGTGACGTTGCGCGGCCAGATTTTGAACATGTCCAAAATGTCCAGCCCCTCGCACGCATACCCAAGACACTTCGCGACCCTGCCACGACTCCCACTACTTGATACGACTTGATGGCGACTATCCACGAGTACCTAAGAGTGCACCCACGTGTTTTCGTGAGTAACGAGTCGCCACAATTCGACGCGCTACTCTAGAATGTGTGACTCGTCCTCGCCTGCTTGGACCGGATGTTATCTTCGCGTCTGTCCCTCCCTCACACCCGCTCGCCCACTTGGCGACTATACCTTGGATGCTGCTCAACTTACCGCACTGCACCCATTATCATTATCATTCATATTCGTCTCAATTACTACCTTGACAGCAGACATATAGGCCTTCACTATTGCCTCGTGTTTTCATAATTGCAACTTTGCATATATTGCAATTTTGTAGTTTACCCCTGCAGCCAAATCTATCTCATTTTACCTTATTTTTCACATCATAGAGGACTGGCCAAGGACAGAAGAAAATTAACGTAATAAAATCCCGCTCATTGCCAGACCATATAAGGACCAACAAGTCTGTAACATTATATTCCTTTGTGTATTCTTCCTTCTGGAGTAGGAAGCATCGCGTAGGCCTCCAAGAACACCCTCCCTGGCTCCTCTCCTGCCCAGGCTTCCGGCGGTGCTACTATAGCCTGCAGTCTACCGCGACATTTGCACTAGAGCGTGCGGTCTACATTTCTTACTCACTACTTACACTCTACACTCTTACACTTCAGGCTCCAACTTGCTATTGCTATATGATATTGGCTATTATACAGTAGAGTATTATAGAAAAAACTAAACTTTACTAAGTAATTTATTAATTTATAAGGAACCGGCCGATATTCCCCACCCCTGTCACTTTTTCTTTTTTCTTGCATAACACTACCACATCGATGACAAGGCTCTGCTTCTTGTGGTGTGTCCAGAAGATTGCTTTCACGTAAAAACTTTACCGCTGTTTCTTCTGTCAAGATGACACTTTTGTAGAATTCTTTCAACAGCATTGTAAAGGAGGAGTGTCAGACTGATGTTCTCGGCTTGGATTTTAGGAGGATACTGAGACATTACTTCGTTGATTCCTATTTTATAAGGTTGAGTAGGGTCCCGGTACTCAGGTCAGGTCAGGTGTGGACTTGTTAGAATGCACATTAAAGCTATGGGATAGTCAGGTCAGGTCAGGTCAGGCGGGATCTTTGTAGACCGCACGTTAGGGGAGCGTAGACTGCAGGCCCCGATGTAGACCGCACGCTATAGTAGCACCCTTCCGGAATTCCACTTTTCCAATTTATAAGTGATGAGATCCTTACAAATTTCTCATCCCTAAATACCAAAAACAAAAAAGAGAGAGAGAAATGTCTGACGTGGTCCTTATGGAAGAAAAATTTGATTGTTTATCTTATAGTCGCTACAAACTTTTGAGTAAATTGTGTTTTTTTAATTAAATTATATAGCTATTTAAGCACATTAGCAGCCAGACTTTTGCACCGTAAACTGTTATGTTGTGTGTGTGCATTCATCTAGCTGTATTAATATAGTTGTATTTTTACAGGGCCTGAGCTACACTCGAATGACCCCGTCTCCATCTACATTTTTACATTCATCATTAGGGCTATATTCAAGAATTTTTTGCGATCCGTTGCACCGCGCGGCAACATAACATAAGAACATAAGGAAATAAGGAAGCTACAAGAGTCCGTGAGACCTACACCAGGTAGTTCCTGTGCATACAAGAATCACCGCATACACTCGACAGGTTGCGTTGTCCATGCATTACGCTCTGCCCTTATTTCGATCATATTTCTTCCCAGACTTTAACAGGTGAGTTTGCAATATAACCGAGAGTACCTACATACACTGTGAATGCACACGTCATATTTAGGGTCAAATTAGGTGCAGGACTCCTTATAAGGGTGTGATAACTGGTGAGGAGGCCGTGGCGACCACCACCACCGGGCGGTGGTGGTGGTGGTGGTCATCCATTGTCTGGTGGTGGGACGTTCAAATGTACTCACAAACATCACTCAAGCCCATTTGTTCTACAACAACGCCTCAGACAAGTGGCGAACACTAACAAAGCTATTATTTTGATGGCAGAAATTATAAATTAGGCTGGTAAAAGGAATTACATATGTGTAAAATAGTCAAAATACTGATGCCGCCTTGAACTCACTTGTGTTGGTAGTACGTCTGCACATCTCTCCACGCGCCGGGCAGTTGACGACAATTGTTGTATATCCCATGCGTGAGGTTACGACGGTCGGCAAAATCCACCAGCCGGGACTCGAAGAGCATTCTTGAAGATAGCCCTTAGTGTTGGCCGAAACCATCACCCCGGGAGGCGAGTCACAGACCCCCGGCTAACACCCGGTACCCATTCACTGCTGGGTGGACAGGAGCTTGGGTATTAAGGGGACCGCCCATCTTTCTCCGCTCCGCCCGAGGATCGAACCCAGGACTTTTCGGTTGTGAGCCGAGTGTGCTAACCGCTACACTACGGAGTTCCCCCCAGTGGTGTGTGTGCATGCGTGTGCGAGCATGCGTGCGTGCGTGCAAGCGTGAAAGAAAGAGAGAGAGAGAGAGAGAGAGAGAGAGAGAGAGAGAGAGAGAGAGAGAGAGAGAGAGAGAGAGAGAGAGAGAGAGAGAGAGAGAGAGAGAGAGAGAGAGAGAAAAGCACAGATTAAGCTAGACATAGATACAGAGAAGCCCACACATAGCCATATACAGACCAACAGACAGACACACACAGAGCCAGATGCAAACAGACAGACAGACGCACACAGACAGATTGTTAGCAAGACTTGTACGGCTAAATCAATATAAATTGCTTCTATAATACCATTATGCCATCATAACCTGCTAACTACACGTAACATAATTACTCACCAGGAATAAAAAAGTTTTAACTATGAAAAATAAGGTTAATCAGTGTACAGCAACGGGGGAAACTTTTCCGGGAATAAATCAAACTGGGATTTTATCTTTATTTTTCATCATTCACTTTTAAAATGGTGTTTGGGCATTATCCCCTTGAGACCCATAACGTAATTTTCATTGTAATATGAATACCACTAGACGATTTTTAGTGAATATAAGTAATATTTTATAGATATGACCTGTTTTGTATCCTTGTCGACTAACTAATTTGGTATATTAAGGGACTTTTCGTAATTTTATGGCTCGACAACATACAATTAGTCCGGCAGCTTAGTGAAATGATGGGGACATGCCGGATAAAAGCACCAAAATTTTTTCAGGCACTCTACAGGCTCCTAGCTATGATTTTGAGAGGGGAGACAAATGATCCCATCACTCAGATGGCTATAAGGAACGCTTCTTTATTATTTTGACATTTCCGCATGTGGAAATTAGGGTAAATGGGTTTTTTAAAAGAATAGTCATAAGGATAATGTTTATTGGATGCAAGTTATCTTATTATTATTATTTAATAACTCCAGAACAAAATATTCCAATATGGCTGTCAAAAAAACATAAATTCAATATTTATTCGACTTTAAACTTTAAATTTGCTTGTCTCTTCTGGCTCTCTTTTTGCAGTTGAAGAGTATGATCTGTGAGGCAGTGAGACAGGCCTGGGAATCTGTGCAGTCCTGATCTTTCAAGTCAGCTCCTTTCATCAGCATGGTCACCATACTCTTGAGGTTGGCTGGAACAGAGTTCTTCTGGCAGTCAGGGGGAAAGGAGCCACTGAAGTTGAAACCACAGGAACGAAAGATGTCCTCTCGCACAATCCTGGCAGCTTTTGCCAAAATTAGTGCATCTCCTTCATAGTCAGTCTCCATGGCCTGTTTCAGCATTTGTTGCATGCCTTTTTCAAAGACAAGTAGCACATTTTTTCCATCACTTTGCTCTTGTGAATATGGAAAGTGCTTCAGGATTTGCTCTTTAAAGCGAACTTTGTTGACTTCACTCCTGATGCCAAAGTCAGCAAGACGACTTTCGTAGAGATGCCGTAGGGAAGCAAACTTGAAGAGCAATGTGCCTTCTTCCACTTCATTCTCTATGTAAGTGACCAGCTCAGCAAATGCTCTTGCTCGGGCTTTCTTGTCTGGTTTACTGGCATCCTGTAGGTTTTCCCTGTTCCTGATCAGGGACCGGTGACGATTCCGCAGTCCAACCAAGCAAGCAAGATGGTACTTGGCCTCCAGTGCAATGAGGTCACCGACACCTTCAATCCTGGTCAACAAATCTGAATCCAACAGATCTCGGGCCATTGACCTAACATTGTCATCTGCCCCTAGGGTTTTGAACTCATGCAGGAGTCCATCTTCTTTGGTGCAAAATATGCAGCTGGTCTTGTCGAAACATTTGCGTGGACGACGGCATCGGTCTTCTGGAGCAGGAGTGGCTACCCTCTCCCTCGCTTCTTCGCCCTTGCCAGTTTCTGTGTGTTGAATTGGTCGTGACATGATTTGTGCCACTGTGCATGATTCCTGATCAACTCATCACGTCTGTGGCAGCACCAAATGCAAGAGGCACTGGCAGAGCGTTGAGTTTCTCTGAACTGAGTCACTTTCTCCAGGAAAGATCCATAGACAGCTGGCGCCGACTTGTCCGCTCCATGTGCATTTAAGGGACAGCGAAGTGGCTCAGAGGTTTTCTTCTGGCAGACTGCACACGCTGACCAATCCATCACAGATGAGGACTGGGGCTCTTCAAAATCTGCAACACACAAAACAAAACAGTTAGCAGACATTGTTGCATCCTTAACTAAGTACATGTACGTAAGTAATTCATGGTCATACATGTAAGCCTAAATTCCATTGTAATAGAACGGTTGTCCTGGTAAAATTTGAAAAGTGTGATCTTGAAGTATAAGAAGGGATGAAAAAAATAACAAACTAGTGGATGTATTGCATATACGGAATATTTCTTTTGCCATTAAAGGCGAATCTTGATTTCATCAAGATTTTTCTAAGTGAAAATTAGCCGTTATCACAAAAATGGTTCATAGAGGCTTCTGAGTAATTGGATCGTTTGTCTCCCCTCTCAAAATCATAGCTAGGACCCTGTAGAATGCCTGAACAAAATTTGGTGCTTCTATCCGGCATGTCCCCATCCTCTTGAAATCTGGTCCTTAGCGGCCGGACTAAATTGTATATAGCAAAGGAAAGATCTGGGCGTGAAGGGGTTAAAGCGTTGCATGGGATTAATGGTCGTTGTTTCTTTTTTGTGATATGTTTGTTTTGTAAGATGAAGACATATATGTAAAGCATTTTTGATGTGAAATGGATGTCTCCAAGGATCACCCAATAATTCAAATGATCGAGTGAGTGTGAATTTAACATAAGATCTATATAGTCACTCCCAGGAATGAAGGGAAACTACACAGCGACAAATAGCTCGGCGTAAATTTGGTGATATTTAAGGATTTCATGTCATAATGATAACAAAAATTAAATCAATGGGAAATTGATGTGTTTTCAAATTTCTTTTGGAAGTTTTTCATGTAAATAAAATTGTAGAAAGTAGTCATAAAATAGTCTGTGGAAATCTTGACGATATTTTGTGTTATCTGAGGTGTGATAAAACATAAAGAAGAAAATAACAACCTTGAACAAATTCTTAAATATGAAACTGTAACACATTTAACCATACATTCGGTTCAGTGAAACAGAACATCCACATTGCAGCCTTACAAGACGGGATGAAAATAGAAGAAAATATTATCGAAGACGTTGGTGTGTTGGTGGAGGTGAGCAGCGTCCACAAGGCCTGGTGGTGGTGTGGATTCCTTAACCCCTTCACGCCCAAATCTTTCTTTTGCTATTAAAAAAATTGTGTTGTCGAGCCATAAAATACGAAAAGTAACTTAATATACCAAATTAGTTAGTGGACAAGGATACTAAACAGGTCATATCTATAAGTTATTGCTTATATTAATTAATATATTATAATGGTACCCAAATTACAATGGAAATTACGTTCTGGGCCTCAAGGGGTTAAAATACTGTCCTGCTACCCTTAAGCATTGCCTCCGCCGGAGCCTGGTGACCATAAACAGTAAATTGTGGAAAGAGTTTGGGATTTCCTCGCCTCGCGGATATCAGTTTGGTGAGCTTTGTTGGGGATCAAGAGTTTTAGTAATGGTCGAGGACGCATTCCTTCCTGTCGTACGTACGCAGGAGTAGCGAGGCACGTGTGAGGGTCGTGGCTGTGTAGGAGAAAGCGAGGTAAAAGTGAAGGAGCAATAGACAAGTTGCCTAACGATTTTTTTTGTAAAAAGTTGGCCAATAGATTCCCAAACTGTTTAAAATCACTCTAAACATTATAATTTCAAAGAAAAAAGGCAAGAAATATATAAAGATAAGGTTTAAAGTTGCCCAAATGCCACATGACTGAAAAAGGTTCCGGCGTAGTCGTGACGTCATCAGATGTACACACGCGGGAGGCTACGAAGGCTGTTAGTGGAGCGGCCAGGAGCCAAAAATTTAGCTTGACCCCTCCACACTTTAGAACCAGGCAAATTAGGTATCGTTGGATTCGTTAGGATGTCTACTTTGTGAAAAACGATGTTTTACAGTCAGATTCTAATTCAAACATTGTCATTTAACCCATTTCACCCATACAAAATTGAGAATTTTTTAATATCTTAATTTTTTTTATTTTGGCACTTACAAAGATTGAAAACTTGGTAACATCACATTAATTCCTTTCTGCCAAGTACACTCTCACAATATATGGGGTTGAAATCCACTTTAATGGTGTTTTGGACCCCCAAATACCCCGAAATTAGGGGTTTTACCCATTTTTTGGCCATTTTTGACTCGTACCTTGTCTTCATTAATACAAAGAAACCCTTGCGCAAAACGTTACACTCATTGTTACTTTATCACTTTCTAATTGTGTATGTTTTTTTTCTTGCAAGTTGAAGAAAGTATGGAACCACCAGTAGAACCCACTCAGAAGAGGAGAAGAACGAGTCTTTGCGAATGCTGCATATTTTGCGAGACTTCATTATCCAAAACCAAAGCTGATAACCCAGTTGTCCAGAATCCTGGAGTCGAAGGATTGAAATCCATTCTGAAAGCTGCCGAACTTCGTAAAGATGGTGTCTATGATCGGCTGTTTCCAGTGAAAAACGACATCCTAAAAGGAGATACTGTTATCAAATTCCGCCAAAAGTGCAGAGCAAATTATATGAACAAGAGGGATATCCAGATATCCCAAAGAAACACTGGTACATGTGCTGACGCTGACGATGGCGCAACAGGTAGTGGGCCTACGGTTGGACTGTCTCGTCTCCGGCGATATGACACGTCGCAATATGACATTCGATCAGGCTGTTTCATATGTGGGAAATCACATAGCTGGAAGGGGAAACTGTCGAACGTCTCAACTGGGACGGGGTCCACCACACGGCAAAGAGTGCTTGATGCAGCCATTCAGAGAAACGACTATGAGATTCAAATGCGAATGCTGTCAAACACTGACTTGTTTGCAATGATGCAAAATATCATCGCTCCTGCTATTCGCATTACATCTCGCTTACCAATATTAAAGCTGCTAGTGCTAGTGCTAAGGTTGATAAATCTGACAATGCTGTGCCTTCAAAAGTTTGTGTAAGGAGATTGAAGAGACTGTCCTGCAAAACCATCTCTATCACAACCTTGTCTGTCCTGAATGAACGATTGGTCGCTATATCAGCAGAGGTCAACTCTAAAACCAACGAGTCTTGTACTACATGGAGATTGAAGGAGAAATTACAGAAGCATTTCGGAGACAGGATTTCATTCATCGTCCAGCCTGGGAAGTCTGATCTTGTATGCTCAGGGGATATCACAGTTGCCGAGGCCTTGAAACACGCTGTGAGGCTACAAGTGCATGTAAATGAAATTGGTGAATGTGAACTCGAATCCTCTGATGATGTCAATTCAGAAGAGGACGCTGTTGTCTTGCATAAGGCAACTGGTATCATCAGGAAATGTATCGGTGACATTACATTTCAATCTGATCATTATGATTCTAGTGGGAATATGGAGACAAAAAAGTGCAAGGACTTTGTTCCGAATCCTTTGTATGATTTCGTTGCATGGTGTACTTCAAAAAAAGACTTTGACAGCGCTACAAGCTATGAATCTGAGACTCACATGGGAAACATTGAAATGAGAGTTCTTGCAATATGTCACAACATGATTTCTCTAGTTTGTAAAATCCATACCCCAATAACATTTGGTTTAGGTGTCAAGCTGCACCACGACCATGGTAGTCGAGAACTGATAGATGACCTGTCCTCTCTTGGACACAGCATACCTTATGATGAAGTGCGTAGATTCCTTACTGCCATTGCTTTGGACCAGCTGTCAACCAAGTCTGACGTTCATATACCACGTGACATTTATGTCTATGATCCTGAGAATGTTATTAAGATCACTGTTGATGCCGCAATTGACAATTTCGATCAAAATGAACAGACAATAGACGGAAAGAACACTACACATTCAATGGCTGTGGTGTTGTATCAAAGGTCTCCTAGGCCAGAAGAAACACCTTGCATTCCAAGATCAAACCTAAAAACCCTAGATGCACAGAGCTGTGATGAGGAGGAAATCAAACGCTACAACAAACCCCATACTAACCCAGAACCATGTGTGAAATGGGAAGTCAAAGAACTGGATAAGTCTGCTAGTGATGTGGTACTAAAAGACTTGATTTGGGAAATGGCCCGTGCAAGTCCCCCTGAAACCTCACGTATTCCGGCTTGGGGTGGATTCAATTATCTAGTTAGCTAGAGAGACTAAAAATCTCAGTTCACTGAATGAGCTTCGTTTCGTACTCGCTACCACTAACTGATAGGCCCGCAGCCTTACTGCCACCAACAGATGATGCCTTCGAACAACATGTATTGCGGGCCCAATACCAAGTAGCAGTGTGGTGTTAGAGTCACATCGCAAAACCTGAGAACATGATCCCAGTTGGCCATGGTTGGCATGTGAATGCAAAGTATGAACTGCGTCCAACAATGTACAAGAATGAATCGGCACTAGCAGAGGTTAGAGACCTAACTCATTTGTACTGCACTGACAAAGGTTGTCGCGGACAAAAATGCCAGTGTGTCATTGCTGGACTTGAGTGCATTGACATTTGTTCCTGTGGTGGAGAATGTGAGAATCGGCCGGAGATAAGTGAGGTGGCAAATGGAGATGAAGTCGGAGATGATACTGACATGATGGTGTAAATACTGTAAGTAATCTTTGTAAGTGCCAAAATAACAATTTTTAAGATATTCCAACATTCTCAATTTTTTATGGGTTAAATGGGTTAAATGGCCATGTTTTAATTATAATCTGACTGTAAAACATCATTTTTTATAAAGTAGACATCCTAATAGTGTAAGTAATCTTTGTAAGTGCCAAAATAACAATTTTTAAGATATTCAAAAATTCTCAATTTTTTATGGGTTGAATGGGTTAAATGGGTTAAATGCCCATGTTTTAATTAGAATCTGACTGTAAAACATCATTATTTATAAAGTAGACATCCTAACGAATCCAACAATACCTCATTTGCCTTGATTTGCCCTCATTTGCCTTGCCCCATTTGCCATGCACGAGGACAAGTTCTAAAGTGTGGAGGGGTAACTCCTTAAATAAGGCCCTTTTTAGGCCTCGACCGCTCCACTATGTGTACGGTGTGGTGTGTTTACCTATAATGACACCAGCAAAGCCATATGTCAAACATAAGGAAAAATTGACATCATTGGTGCTATGTGCCAATGTGTACTAACACTGGCAGGTCTTCTCATAACAGACAATTTTTCTATTATGCTAGTAGTGGTAATAGTATTATTGTTTCACTACTGTTGTATCCTCATTCTTCTTTGTACTTACTATTATTGTTTTTACCATTAATACTTTGTCGTTGGGATTTAGGGACCCCATCGCCCACTACACTGTGGTGTATATACAGTCAGCCTCAATGGTTGACAATATAGCCAGTAATACGACACGGCGCGAAGAGTCTTTGAAGAAGTCTGTGTATTCCCTGCGTGTCTTAGGAAGCGACTAATAGGGACGAGTGTGGAGAGTTAGGATCCTTCTCCGGGTGGTGTCATTTCCCATTAAATCAATATGCAGCTTGTTTTATTGTTGTTGTTGTTGTTGTTGTTGTGTGACACCCCACTTGTTTGGGATAAATTATATATGTATCATCATCATCATCATAACTGTGGTTGATTTCGCTACCATTATTCTTGTTATTACGTGTCATCATCATCATAATCACCAATACTAACACTACCGTAGCTCTTAACGCATTCTCATTTGCCTCGACCTTTCTTAATTCCTTGCTAAGTTTTTCTCTCTCACTCCTTCTGCCGGATTCTCTCCAATCTGGCATTTTCTGGACCAAAATTGTCTTTCCTTTGCCTTGTCCCCTTTATATCTGGTGATAAATAATGCTATTAACAACAAGATAACATCATTGCCGTTCACTATATCAGCAACTTAAGCTGTAACACGTGTTGTCGTTTGAATCACTGTTGTCGTCGTCTCTGCTATTTTTTCCCCATGGCAATCATGTCTCAGGCGATATGTTTGTAAAATCAAACACCGATGGAGAAGGTATTGAAGCAAGGCAGGACGTGGGGGTTATCATCACCTTTGGCTGCAGTGTAATTAAGAGATGAAGTGAACATGTTGGCCAGACAGCTAGAACGTGATTTGAGGGTGTCAAGCAAGGCCTCGGGTACTAGTTTATGATTTCATTGGGACGTTTGCCGGATTGAAGTGCTTTGAGAGAGACGGCGCCGCAGGGAGGACACCAGAAGGTCATTTGCATCGAAGTTGAGGCGCAGGATGGTGTGAGGATCGCGGCAGTGGGAAGAGAGGTTTCTGAAATTGGTATCCGTATTGGAGTCGCCGGCGTGCTTCCATCTATGAAGTGCCTCCATCCGTGTGTCTCTTTGATGTGTGTGTGCGTGTGTGTGTGTGTGTGTGTGTGTGTGTTTAATGTGTATGTATGTGTGTTTGTGTACTGTGTATGTGTGTGCGCGTGTGTGTGTCTGTGTGTCCGTTTTTCTCTTTCTGTATGTGTGTGTGTGTGTGTGTGTGTGTGTCGTACTTTTCATGGCCAAATTGTGTTCTGCCTTGTGTCTGGAGCCAATATAATCTAACCCCTTCACTGCAGTATATATAATCCGTAACTAACTAACAACAATGAATCAAGAGACTCAGATTTGTACAACTGTCGCAGCACTGAACCTTCCTTGTCTTCCCTTGCTTCCCTTCACTTTAATGTCGGCCGCTAATATTTGGGAAATGAACAAACAATCAGAAAAGAAATAGCGAGAGTGCGTCCGCTAGATGTAAGTGCTTCAAGGCCTCACTGGTTTGGTCAAACCTCTGAACCGCAGCACCGACCCGCGACTGTCTCGGGCCTGGCGGAGGTGAACTTGCGGGGAGTGGCATGAGAAGCCTTAGCTATAGTTAATAACTCACTATTAATGGACGTAATAATAATAGTAATAAGCGTACTCAAGGTGTGAAGTAGTTTGTTACAGCTCTTATAAATCTAGTCAGTCATAAACCACGCACTTGTTTCCTCCGCAGCAGTAGACGGCGGAGGGCAGTGCAAGGGCAGGAAGTAGGGGGTAGGGAAGGGGGAGAGGAGAGGGAGGGGGATTGGGGGAGATGAGCGGGGAGGGGTAGTTCGCCGAGACGCAGCGCCGGGAGAGGAGTTACTGTAAATTGTGTAGCAAGCGCGTGGGTCGTGATCAAGTGACAAACTCTCTTTCTGGCCGCGGGACTAATATGTGGTTAGTGCGACGCGTTGTGTTTCCTCCCCGCTATTATACCGTCGCGTTGTGTCCACAGGGGATGAGGCACGCCTGGGGGAACGTCCATGCAGCGGTGAGTGTGAGGGAGGCGGTGACTTCCTTCCTATACTATACAGCGTTCTCATCTCAGTCATCAGGTAGTTTGTGCGGAGTCATTAGGGAGTTGTAAAAGGAGGTTAGACAATTTCATGGATGGGGATGAAAGGTGGATGTAGGTAGTGTTAAGTAACAGGAACTACCACGTGTAGGTCTCACGGCCTCTTGTAGCTTCCTTATTTTCTTATGTTCATGTGTGTGTGTGTGTGTGTGTGTGTGTGGTGTGTGTGTGTGTGTGTGTGTGTGTATTTCTGTGTGTGTGTCTGTATAATGCCAGAGTAGGTGTATGTATTTTCCGTTGTTTGTTTATTTGTTTATCTTTTTTGCCGGGGAGATTGGGAGGGGGGAGGGTAGGTCCTCTTTTTTTGTTCCCTCGACAAAGGCAGCTACTCTTCCTCTTGTTAATTCTTGTGAGACCGCCACGACCTTTCTTAATTCCTTGCTAAATTTTTCTCTTTCGTTCCTTTTGCCGAAATCTTTCCAACTTGGCATTTTCCGGCCCCTAATTGTCTTTCCTTTGCCGCGTCTCCTTTATAGCTGACACGTTTTCCCTTGCCTTTCACTGCGATACCAGGCAATCCCTTCATATCCCTAGTTTTTCGTCTTCCAATGCTATCTCCTTTGGTCTCCCAGTATCAAAGCCTCATTTATACCTCCCTCTCCACATCTCTCATCTGCTCGAGTGGATGATGCTGGGGAATGTGCTTAATACGTGCAGGTGGCGAGACGTAGGTGTGTTAGTGTGCGATATATGCGTCCCAGGGATGATTAGTGTTGCATTCGAGGGTTGACATGAACAATGGAATGAAAGGGAATGTGAGGCATGTTTGTAGTCCCGAGTATACTTTGGAGAATGAACTCCCTTAAATTACAAGACTTACGGTACATGTACACGTTCTTTTGAATAAACATGGTTAAAAAGGATAACTTAACGGCTGGTATGTGTGGTAAAGGTAGGTTTCTTTTGGTACCAGAGTTTTCTTATGTTCTCTTAAGCATACCTGAGCTCGCCTGACTTTTTAAACCCTCCTGCGAGACTACCCGACCCTTTAACACGATCAGACTTTGTTATTTGTAAGTGTTAATCTGAATATACTGACCATCTCCGAACAATTTTTAGAAAGTGTTAGGGGAGTGGAAAGCTAAGAAAAAGAAACCAGCATGGAGTGAGGAGATGGTGGAGGGAGAGGAGGAGGAGGAAGAGAGAGAGAGAGAGAGAGAGAGAGAGAGAGAGAGAGAGAGAGAGAGAGAGAGAGAGAGAGAGAGAGAGAGAGAGAGAGAGTGTTCTAGGAAGAAGAGGGTAACAGTGTGGTGTCCTTAAAGGTGGAGATCCAGCCTTGTCAGGAGGGAAGTAAGGGAGGGCATTGGGGCGAGGTGAGGGCCGCGACATGTGCTGGTGTGGGAACTGGGACGCGGGAAGGTGTACGTGCCTGCTTGATTTCCTCCTGTATGTGTGTGTGTTTATGTGTTTAGTGTGTGCATGGGAGGGTATGGGGGAAATAATGCAGTACTGATATTAAGAACTTAGTTGGAACAATGCATTTCTAGATACGGTAATGTGTACTAGAAAGAAGTTGTATTACAAAGGGACGTTCATCGTTTTCATTATTAAATAAAAAAAGCCGCCCTCCGGGCGGACTTTTTGACTAGCTCCTGCGGAAGGCTTTTGGTGGGCCTTTGTGCCCACCAAACGAAGCTAACCATATGAAGTAACTGAAGTAATAGGACTGAAGTAGCTCTGAAGTAATAGGAAGTAGGCTAGTGAAGTAATAGGACTGAAGTAATAGGACAGAAGTAACTCTGAAGTAATAGGACAGAAGTAACTCTGAAGTAATAGGACAGAAGTAACTCTGAAGTAATAGGACAGAAGTAACTCTGAAGTAATAGGAAGTAGGCGAGTGAAGTAATAGGACTGAAGTAAAAGAAACCGTTCGTCAGTCGTGCGTTCGTTTCGATATCTTTCTTTTTTCATGCAAAATATCTCGCGTAAATTTTTTTTTTTTCACAATTCTCGCTGATATTAAATTGTAAAAAAATAAAAGTGATTGCATCATCCCCAAAGTGGCCTTAAAACCTTCCCCTGGTCGACCTGGTTCCAAAACTGTGCCATATGATGGGATTGCGCCACTGGGGGCGGAACCTATAGCGGACACACACACAGACACACACACTTTCGATTATATTATTATAGATATTGAGGAAGAGAGAAGAGTTTCTAAAAATGAGAGGAAGCACTTCACTTAAAACTGGAAGTGTGTGTGTGTGTGTGTGTGTGTGTGTGTGTGTTGTGTGTGTGTGTGTATTCATCTATTCATCTAGTTGTATATTTTACAGGGCCAGAGCAACGCTGGTATGGCCCCGTCTCCATATCAACATTTTTATCATTCATCCTTAGTGCTTGGTTTTGGCCGAAGCCAGCACCCCGAAGAGCAGGTCACAAACCCCGACTAACAGCGAGACCACCGAGAGACAAGGCCTGGTGGATCGCCCGTGACGTCACACCATAAGGATACAACTCGCTCCGCTCCCCGTACAAGTTTACCTACCTAATATAATGTTTATCAGTATAAAAGATATACTGTTATCTTCGGAAATGTTTGTTCTATAATATTATCAAATATAAGACCGTAAAACACACAAAGAAAATGCCATTATGAGACTTTCGAGAAATATGCATTAACTTAAACTCTTCGCCATTTAATATTTTGCTCGCAAACATTTTACATGGAGAATATCAATAGAAGCGGAGTTTAATTAATTTACCTGATTTCATGATGTTATTTATTTAGTTAACGCTAATTTATGCATGGTTCTAATTCATTTATCAGAAAAGAAAATATATCAATGGAAAGCTAATTAAATTCCGCTTCTATTGATATTCTCCATGTAAAAAGTTTTTTCACAAAATATTAAATGGCGAAAAGTTTAAGTTCATGCATATTGGTTGAAAGTCTCATAATGGCATTTTTTTGTGTGTTTTACGGTTTCTTATTTGATAATATTATAGAACAAACATTTCCGAAGATAACAGTATATATTTTATACTGATAAACATATATTAGGTAGGAAATTACCCGATTTCATGATTTTTTATATTTAGTTAACGCTAATTTATGCATGCCGCTAATTCATTTATCATTAAACGAAATATATCAATGGAAAGCTAATTAAACTCCGCTTCTATTGATAATCTCCATATAAAATGTTTGCGGCAAAATATTAAATGGCGAAGAGTTTAAGTTAATGCATATTTCTTGAAAGTCACATAATGGCATTTTCTTTGTGTGTTTGACGGTTTTTTATTTGATAATATTATAGAACAAACATTTCCAAAATAACAGTATATCTTTTATACTGATAAACATTATATTAGGTAGGTAAACTTGTACGGTGAGCGGAGCGGGTTGTATCCTTATGGTGTGACGTCACGGGCGATCCACCAGGCCTTATCATCTCGGTGGCCACGCTAACACCCGGTACCCATTCACTGCTGGGTGGACCCCTAGGGGCTAGGGTTTTAAGGAAACAAACCATATGTTTGTGTGTGTGTGTGTGTCTGCGTGCGTGCGTGCGTGCGTGCGTGCGTGCGTGCGTGCGTGCGTGCGTGCGTGCGTGCGTGCGTGCGTGCGTGTGTGTGTGTATTAATCTAGTTGTATTCATCTAGTTGTATTTTACAGGGCCAGAGCAATGCTCGTGTGGCCCCGTCTCCATATCAACAGTTTTATCATTCATCCTAGTGCTTTGTGTTGGCCGAAGCCAGCACCCCGGGAGGCGGGTCACAAACCCCGGCTAACACCCGGTACCCATTCACTGCTGGGTGGACAGGGGCTGGGGTTTTAAAGAAACAACCCATCTGTTTCCGCTCCGTCCGGGGATCGAACCCGGGACTTCTCAGTTGTGAACCGAGCGTGCTTCCGCTACACCACGGAGTACCCTACCACGGAGTACTACACCCGGAGTGTGTGCGTGCGTGCGTGCGTGCGTGCGTGCGTGCGTGCGTGCGTGCGTGCGTGGTGCGTGTGTGTGTGTGTATTAATCTAGTTGTATTCATCTAGTTGTATTTTACAGGGCCAGAGCAATGCTCGTGTGGCCCCGTCTCCATATCAACATTTTTATCATTCATCCTTAGTGCTTGGTTTTGGCCGAAGCCAGCACCCCGGAGAGCAGGTCACAAACCCCGGCTAACACCCGGAACCCATTCACTGCTGGGTGGACAGGGGCTCGGGTTTTAAGGAAACAGACCATATGTGTGTGTGTGTGTGTGGTGTGTGTGGTGTGTGTGTGTGTGTGTGTGTGTGTGTTATTCACCCATGGTCTTGTCCACGCGAGCTGGCTCGCGATCGCCAGTTTCACCCTCCCCGTGCGAGCTTGGAGCTCATTATTACCGATCTTAGGGCAATGCTGGGACCTCACACACCACACAGCCTCATCCCCTTGCTCAAGGGGGACAGTAATCGCACGTGAGCTTCACCCGTATGGTCCCGTCTCCATATCTACATTTTATTTTGCTTCCTTAGTGCTTAGTGTTGGGGGAAGCCACCACCCCGGGAGGCGGGTCACAAACCCCTGGCTAACACCCGGTACCCATTCACTGCTGGGTGGAAGGGGGCTCGGGTTTTAAAGAGACCGCTAATCTTTCTCCGCTCCGCCAGGGGATCGAACCCGGGATTTCATGGTTGTGAACCGAGCGTGCTAACCACTATAGGAGTACCCTCCGTAGTGTGTGTGTGTGTGTCTCCACAATTGATAGTGTGTCTGTGTTTGTGTGTATGTGTGTGTGTGTGTGTGTGTGTGTGTGTGTGTGTGTGTGTGTGTGTGTGTGTATGTGTGCGTGTGCGTGTGCGTGTGCGTGTGTGTGGTGTGTGTGTGTGTGTGTGTGTGTGTGTGTGTGTGTGTGTGTGTGTGCGCGTGCGTGTGTGTGTGTGTGTGTGTGTGTGTGTGTGCATTTGTGTGTGGTGTGTGTGTGTGTGGTGTGTGTGTGTGCACATGTACGTGCAGGTGGGTGTTCGTGTGTTTCGTAAGTGTGCGAGTAAATTTAACTATTTACATAATGCAGTTCGTGTTAATCTGTCTTAAAATAACTTTCCGGTGTATGTGTACCTGCGTGCATGCGTGCGCGCTTACAGAATGAATGAGTGAGTGAGTGTTTGCCTTCAGAAGAGGTGGAGGCGTGCAGCCCACTCAGTGATGCAGTGCTGGCGCCCTCACGCCCACTCATCATTAATTCCTCTCGGGACCCGGTTACCTGCACTGCTCCTGCGAGGAAGAAGCTCTCCACGCCCCGGTGAGGAGCCTGGCCGGGGCGTGACGCCTCCTCCGCCGGGAAGGTAAACAGAGGCAGGAGAACACCGCGCCAGGGAGAGATGGAGGAATAAGATAAGGAACAGGCGGAAGGAATATCACGGAAACGTAAACTGCGAGGAAGACAAAAGAGGACAATGAAGAAATGAAAAGTGGAGATGAGGGATGACGGGAAGAAGACGAAAAGAAACAGGATGAGTGGGAAGATGGAAGGAGAAGAAGACCAGGATTAATTATTAAATTTTTGAGTATGTATTTGAAACGCTTTCTAACTTGAAAAAGATGAAGTAGAGAGTGAAGAAGGAGGCAAAAAAAGAGTAGGAAGGAGAAAAGTAGGGGAAAGGATAGGGAGGAGGCGAAAATCATATGGGCAAGAGAGAAGAGGAGTTATAAGAGGAAGATAAATATTCGAGCAATTGATATCAGAAAACTGTACTTATATAGTAAGCTTTACTCCATGGCAATTAAGAAAGTAAGATAGTAAAGGAAGAATGCTTCTCTCCACCAATCCTTAACACCATTGGTTAAAAAAAACAACCAGGAAGATAACCACAAAAATTATATATGACAAAAGGGAAAGAAACATATTTTCACTACGCATTAGGCAGCAGGAAAATGAAGAGGAAGAGAAAATAATTGAGACGAATGTAATAATGGTACAGGAGGAAGGATAACATAAAACGAGAAGAGAGAAGAGTGCGTCGACAATGACGATAAGAAAGGAAAAGGGAGAGAAGTAAGAAGACAGAAATAAATAAAAAAACCCAGCAAGATTATAAGAAAAAAAGTAGCAAAACGGGAATGGCAGCTAAGGAGATTAATTAACGATAAGGAACAGAGAAGATAATGTGTGGGGAGCATAGACACCAAGCAATGGAGAGGGCGAGGGGAGTGGGATGCTACACCTAGGCGTGAGTGTATGTACTACAGCGCCGTGACATCAGATTTCCATAAAGTGAAGTGAAGTGATGTGAAGCTCCGTTACCTTTCTAATATGTATGTTTGTGTATGTATTGGGGGTGGGGTGAGAGACATGTTTCTACGTGTTTTATTGTGGGTTTATTATTTTTCCTGCGTATGTGTGTGCGTGCGTCCGTATATATTTTCAGTATTATTTTTTGTTCTTATTTAAACATTTCTTGTGCGTAAATGTAACACACGCACACACAAAGGTATACTTGTTTGAAGTCCTGGTATCACACGTGTAGGCCGACACGGGTAGGACAAGCAGGACAAGACCGCAACAAACAATCCTAACACTGAGGATAAATAAGGAATAAGAGGAAGAAAACAATAATCGAACAGGGAAGCGACCAGCCAAACTGACGACATATCCACATTAGCACGCACGCCCTCCCCCACACCCACCTTCCCCATCCACAAAGTCCCCCTCCACCCCACACACACACGAGATAAATCCCTCGGCTTGCGTATAGCGACAAATGGCGGTGGAAATTGGATCTTTTAGAGAGAGTACAATGGCAATTCTTCCCTCTCGCGTTAGTCTCCTCCTTCTCTTCCTCTTTGCTATTTCTGTCCCCTGTTACCCACACTGCATATCATTCGCCTTATCCTCCACGTAAACATACTCACTTCCTCCGCCGCGAAGAACTCTCCTGTGTTGTCTTGTTCTTCGTGAGGATTTCCTGAAGCAGCTGCGGCAGGAAAGACAGAGAGAGAAAAAAGAAAGGTCTCGTAGTTGTGATTGGGATCGGGTATCACACTTTACTTTGTTTTTATCCAAGTGTTTTTTCTTGTATTCCTTCCAGGTATTTCTTCCTCCAGTCGTGTCCCTGCTTCCTGATTTGTTTCTTTTCTTCCTTTTCTTTTTTTTCCGTCTCTCCTTCATTAAGTTGGTGTTTGTTTATTTAGGAATGGTTTTTTTACTCATTTCCTCCTCATAATGCTTATCTAAGATTCTTTCTCTTCTTAAATTTGTTTGAAGTCTGAATATTCAAGTTGGTCTGTGATCATTTTTCTAAATAGATATTTTAAAATTCTTTTATCAGTAGTATTTTTTGTGCATGTTTTTGGTATTATATATTTTTCCGACCTTTGGCATGATTTTTCTTTATCATAACCTATCGCTCACCTCATTTGCTCTTTCTCACACATTTTATTCCCTTTCCTTCTTTCCTTCTTATCTTCGTGCATATTCAATGTTTTTCCCGCTCTAAAACTTACCACATCTTCATTTATTTTTCGCTCAATTCTTTGCCACTACATTATTCCCTCCCCCCCCCCCCTCTCTCTCTCTCTCTCTCTCTCCTCTCTCCTCAATCTCTCTCTCTCTCTCTCTCTCTCTCTCTCTCTCTCTCTCTCTCTCTCTCTCTCTCTCTCTCTCTCTCTCTCTCTCTCTCTCTCTCTCTCTCTCTCTCTCTCTCTCTCTCTCTCTCTCTCTCTCTCTCTTTCTTTGTTGTGTTTGTTTGTTTATACTAGGTAACATAGTTTGCAGAGAAGTTACATTCAGCATTACATTGGTGTATAGTAACTTACAGGCTAAAGTTTACATTCTTAATGCTGCCTATCTTAAAGCCTGACTCTGGTCCTTATTTTACTAGTCACTAATCAATATAACTATCTGCTCTGCCCAGCAACCAGTTATTCACCATCACTTTAAATTCCTGGACACTCGCTCCGTCAACGTCTGTTTGTGATGATATCAGGGTGTTCCACCAAATGATATACATATGTGTTCGTGAACTGGCGCTGGTGGTGCCACGTCCGGCAGCGAGGCTGTAACAGCTCACTAGGAGCGAGACCACCGAGAGACAAGGCCTGGTGGATCGCCCGTGACGTCACACCATAAGGATACCACCCGCTCCGCTCCCCGTACAAGTTTACCTACCTAATATAATGTTTATCAGTATAAAAGATATACTGTTATCTTTGGAAATGTTTGTTCTATAATATTATCAAATAAAAAACCGTAAAACACGCAAAGAAAAGGCCATTATGAGACTTTCAAGAAATATGCATTAACTTAAACTCTTCGCCATTTAATATTTTGCTCGCAAACATTTTACATGGAGAATATCAATAGAAGCGGAGTTTAATTAGCTTTCCATTGATATATTTCGTTTAGTGATAAATTAATTAGCGGCATGCATAAATTAGCGTTAACTAAATATAAAAAATCATGAAATCGGGTAATTTCGTACCTAATATATGTTTATCAGTATAAATTATATACTGTTATCTTCGGAAATGTTTGTTCTATAATATTATCAAATAAAAAACGTAAAACACATTAAAGAAATGCCATTATGAGACTTTCAAGAAATATGCATGAACTTAAACTTTTCGCCATTTAATATTTTGTGTAAAAACTTTTTACATGGAGACTATCAATAGAAGCGGAATTTAATTAGCTTTCCATTGATATATTTCCTTTTCTGATAAATAAATTAGAACTATGCATACATTAGCGTTAACTAAATAAATAACATCATGAAATCGGGTAATTTCCCAGATTTCATGATGTTATTTATTTAGTTAGCGCTAATTCATGCATGGTTCTAATTGATTTATCAGAAAAGGAAATATATCAATGGAAATCTAATTAAATTCCGCTTCTATTGATAGTCTCCATGTAAAAAGTTTTTGCACAAAATATTAAATGGCGAAAAGTTTAAGTTCATGCATATTTCTTGAAAGTCTCATAATGGCATTTCTTTAGTGTGTTTTACGGTTTTTTTATTTGATAATATTATAGAACAAACATTTCCGAAGATAACAGTATATATTTTATACTGATAAACATATATTAGGTAGGAAATATACGATTTCATGATTTTTTATATTTAGTTAACGCTAATTTATGCATCCCGCTAATTCATTTATCACTAAACGAAATATATCAATGGAAAGCTAATTAAACTCCGCTTCTAATGATATTCTCCATGTAAAATGTTTGCGAGCAAAATATTAAATGGCGAAGAGTTTAAGTTAATGCATATTTCTTGAAAGTCTCATAATGGCCTTTTCTTTGTGTGTTTTACGGTTTTTTATTTGATAATATGATAGAATAAACATTTCCGAAGATAACAGTATATCTTTTATGCTGATAAACATTATATTAGGTAGGTAAACTTGTACGGGGAGCGGAGCGGGTGGTATCCTTATGGTGTGACGTCACGGGCGATCCACCAGGCCTTATCATCTCGGTGGCCACGCTAGGAGCCAGGGCACAGCACGGTTGATGAACAGGGCCAGCCCGTATGGCTGCCACAGCGTCTCTCTCTCTCTCTCTCTCTCTCTCTCTCTCTCTCTCTCTCTCTCTCTCTCTCTCTCAACTTAGGATACTACATCTTCAGACACACCACACTCACACCCACCGTTCCCTTTTCCTGTGTCCAGCGTCCATAAAGCGTGTACTACCACCTTCACATCCCTCCCTCACTCTCTCCCTAACCTCCACATTTTACCCCCCACGCGTTCTTCTCTTCCTCCTCCTCCTCCTCCTCCTCCTCTTCCTCCCTCTCGGCTCTTGTTGTCCCTGACCCGCACTTGTCTTGCCTAACTAAACATCTGCTCCTTCTCTTTCCTAACATGCCTTTAACCCCCAAAGGTTCACGTGTTAGGTGTTGGTGTGCAGGTGTTCTCTCTGGGTGCACCTGTTGTCTGCTCTCCACTTCCCCCGCTCGTAACCTGCAACTGCCCTACTCAGAGAATGTTGGGTCTTTTTCCTTTAACTTGCCATTTCTCTTTCTTTTCTTTTCTTTCCTTCCTCTCTGTTTCCGCCTCCTGCCTCTCACCATTTCATTTTCTATTTTTTACTCCTATACTTTTTTTTTATATATAGTTTTTGTTATTTGATGAATTCTATATTTCTGGTTTATAATGGTCGTCATCATCGCCGTTCTTGTGTTTATCGTCGTAATGTTTTATTTATCTCTTCCTCTCACCCTGCCGTCCTAGTCCTCTTCTTAACTCTAATCCTGACCTTAATCTTTCTTTTCAATTTTTTTTCATCCTCACTTGAGTTTCTTTACATTTTCATTTGGCTATTTCATTTTTGGTCCCTCAGTTTTCATCTTCACTTCTTTTTTTCCTATATACGTTTTTTTTTTTTTCCAATTTACATTTTCTCTTATTTTCATTTCCACTTGATTCCATCGTCACTTTTTTATAATTTTTTTTTTTTTGTAAAATTTCCTCTTTTATCTGTTTTCACATTATTTTTTTTATTACCTCACAATTTTTTTTATTTTGCTATTTTTTTCATTATTTCTTCCTCTTTCTCCATCCTCACTTGCTTTTTTTCATCTACAATTTTTTTTTTTTATATTATACTACCTCTTTTTTTCATCCTTTAGTCCATTTTTCCCCCATATGAATTTCTTTCTCCATCTCTTCTTCATCGTGTCCCAATATCCCATCTCTTCTTCGCTTCCTCTTCTTGCATCTCCTCTTTCTATCTCTCTTCTCTTCAATGTTTCCATCATCTCGTCTTCACCTCATCTCCATCGTCAGCTCGGTGTGTGATCGATCTCGTCGCTCGCACAGCCACCCGAAACTCGCATCCGTCTGAGGACTCTGAGCTCTCACAACAAATTCGCCGCAAGTTCAAGGAAGCGTTCTTAAGCTGAGTAAGGAGAGCGGCGGAATTTTTAGCCACGGGAATTCTCGCATCTGAAGAAGTGAAGTGTTGCAAGTTCTGATAAAGTCTTAAAGAATGTGTAACGAAAGTAAAATATCGTATGTAGAGGGGACTTTTTCATTTTCTTTTGAGGTTTTCATTTTAGCTCTTGAAGAGAATTGTGTCTTTGAATACCATGATACCTTAATGGTTACTGTTTGGACACAAGTGCAAACTATTTATTTGCTGAATCGGTAAAGGAAGCCAACTAAGAGCAAATTTTTTGTTGTTGTTTTACAAGAACGTCTGTTATGTTGCCTAACCTCCTAACCTCCCTTGCGACGCTCCAGGCAAAGCACCTTTTTATGCTGGCAACTACTACGCTATTTTCCCCTTCGTTTCCACCCTCACTATCGCCTCGCAGACCACACACACAAGGAAAAGGAGGATAAAAAAATGTGCTGGTCACTGGAGGAAAACTTGGGCAGTTCGTATGTTTCGGGGGTAGCCTCGAGCTGCAAACTTTAAGTGCCTCTTACTCTTGGGTATTACTTTGGTGACTTGTATTGGTTTGGGGAGAGATGGTGGCCGCCAGGAGGGATAAGGACGCTGGGGACGGCAGATCGCCCGGAAAAAAGGTGGGAGTGAAGATCTTCGTTGCTTCAGGGCGGCTTGTGTGTGTTGGTAACGAGCCTGTGAGCACTGGCTTGTGTGTGTGCATAGAGCTCGTCTACAGGATCAGTTGCGCAGCGTGGTTTCGGAGCATTGCTCCGAAACTTTCCCAAAACGGACCGTGTAGACAAACACTGAACCACCTACACTTGCTGGGCACTGACGCGTGGGAGCTGAATAGTTGCGTGGCCACCTGCGTCGACCAATCACGCTCTGCTGTATACAGGAGGCATGGAGACTTTGCCAGTGCTGACAAGTCCGACCAGACGTCACGGGCCGCTTTTGAGTGGACAAAAGCATTGACACTACACCTAATTGAACTGTATAAGGACCGGCCATTTCTGTGGAACGTAAAATGCGAAGAATATAAAAACCGAGATGAAAAGATCAAAGCATATGAGGAGTTGTATACGTCTGTGAAATCTCTTGACCCCTTGTGCGCTCTTGAGACTATCAAGAAAAGCCTTAAGGCTTTTTAGCTTTTTAGCTTCTAACTTCTAACTTCTCTTCTGCACCGTAGTCTGCCTCACACTGCAATACCGTCAGTGGGAGGGGATAGTGTAGACAGGTCATCCGGTAGTTAGTCCTCAGCACCATTCTCCGTCCCCATGCCTCGACACTGATCCGAATAATGCTCGAACATCATACGTGCCAACTGATCGTGTAGACGAGCCTTATTATGGGACGTGTTTGTGTGTTTGTCGTGTGTGTTGGGGGGGGGGGGGGGAGAGGAGAATAATGCGATGGAAGTAAAGAAAAGGACGCATATGGAAGAGAAGGAAAAGAGCGAAAAGGCACAATACATTACATAGAGCAGAGTAAGGAAACTAAAAAAAATACATGCAATGGCACGGATGAGAAAGCAAGAAGGAGGAAGAGTAGTAGTATTGAGGATGCATTCCAGCAAAAGATACGAGGAAAAGTTTATATATGTCAACATGCTTTATATCTGCCGGGTAACTTTTGCGTACAAGAAGATAACTCACAACAATGTTCCATCCACCGATCTCGCTCCACATCACAATGCTTGGCGGAGAAAAAAATAACAAAAAAGACTTACATTTTCTGCATACAAACTAGAGATCATGGGAAGTTTGTGTTAAAGGAGTAGTAGTAGAGGACGAGGAGAAGGATGCAAACGAAGAATTGAAGATAAAGACATACAAGGGAAAGAGGGAAGAGTAAGGTAGAGTGAATGAGTAAATATAGAGAAGGACCAGGATGGAAGACGAGGGATGTAATCGAGGACAAAAAAGAAGGAATAGGAAAAAAATAGACGGAGGAAAATGAGTTTAAAACTAAGGAAAAGCAAAGAAACCACGTGGAGGAGAAGGAGAGGAAAGAAAAAATGAAAGGAAGACGAAAAAGAGGAGAAAAAGACTGGAGAGGATATAAAAGGAGATAGATGGAGGAGATTAAATATAAGAGAAAAATGAGGAGAAACTGGAGGAGCAGGAGGAGAAGGAGATAATATTAGTATGAAAACAAGAAATTATAAAAAAAGAACGAAAAAGAAGTGGAGAGTGGATGTGGAGGAGGAGGAAGAGGAGGGAGGGTGGGAGTGGGGGGAGGAGCGCGGCAGGAGGAGAGGCAGAAGCAGGGTAGCAGTGGGTCGCTGGAGAGCGTGGCGTGTGGATGTAGTCTGAGTCTCATTGGTTTCACCTGGCCACCGTCCTCGCCGCTCATTAACTTGCTCTAAAGTGTGTCCAGGTGTATCTTTTACGCAATTCCTCTGGCCTCGCCGTGCTTCTGTGTGACGATAAGTGTTAAGATTACATCGTCTGGGCTTACTTGTCTGCCCCCCCGCCTCAAAGGAACTTAGGTAAAACTGTGTGTGACTTGATTTTAGGAACTCTCGGCTCCTGGTTTGCGTCGCACCTGCTCATCTCTTTGGAAAGGTGAGTGTGCCGGGGTGACAGGTGTGACTTAGGACCTTCTGGGATGTTTTATGTTCAAGTTGATGTTTTGTTTGGTTGACGTGTCTTGTTATAACGATTAGAAGGAGAAGGTGGAAGGAAGAGGAGGAAGGAGAAGGACTCGGGGGGGAAACAGGGTCATTTAGCGGCTTTTGCACCGCAAACGACATTGATTTCACTCTCGCGCCCTTATAGTTATTATGAATACTTTTTTATTTACGTGATGTTATAGAGGTGTTTATGCCTTTATGCCTTTGCATATAATGCCTTTATGAGGTGTTTTGTTGTTTCTTTCCTAGTTTTTGACAGCTTAGACAGGCACACACACACACATACACACGCACGCGCACACACGCATACACGCATACACACTCCGTAGTGTAGGGGTAGCACGCTCGGTTCACAACCGAGAAGTCCCGGGTTCGATCCCCGGGCGGAGCGGAAACAATGGGCTGTTTCCTTAAAACCCGAGCCCCTGTCCACCCAGCAGTGAATGGGTACCGGGTGTTAGCCGGGGTTTGTGACCTGCTATCCGGGGTGCTGGCTTCGGCCAAAACTAAGCACTAAGGATGAATGATAAACATGTTGATATGGAGACGGGGCCATACGAGCGTCGCTCTGGCCCTGTAAAATACAACTAGATGAATACACACACACACACACACACACACACACACACACACACACACACACACACACACACACACACACACACACACACACGTACACGCACACACATACACACACACATACACACATACAAACATACACACATATGTATATATATACACACATACCGTATATCGACAAAAAATATGCACCAGTTGAAAGAAAGACTGGATACATGTAGATACAGAGACGGGACGACACGATCGAGTGTAGCTCAGGCCCTGTAAAACACAACTAGGTAGATACACACACACACACACTCTCTCTCTCTCTCTCTCTCTCTCTCTCTCTCTCTCTCTCTCTCTCTCTCTCTCTCTCTCTCTCTCTCTCTCTCTCTCTCTCATCAACAAGGGTCACATCGATTAGGAAGGACGGGGCGCTGGAGAACGAGTGGCCAGCTATGGTTCTGTTGGCGGTCTCTTCCCCAAGTGAAGCCCCCGTCCCTTACCGCCTGGAGGAGGAGGAGGAGGTAGAGAGAGGAAAAGAGGAGGAGGTGAAAGAAAAGGAAGATGAGGAGGAGGCGAGCCCTTCCTCTCTCATACAGTTAATTATGAGCGTGTACCTCGCTCGTACCCCTCCCCCTCTCTTTCTCTCTTTCTCTCGAGTAGATGAGAGAAGGATATGCGTATTCTTATTGTGGAAATATATGGAGTCAGGGAGGAGAGAGAGATGGAGAAAAAAGTAATGTGGAAAGGGAATATAAAGGTCTCTATCTATATGACTAAGAAATTAACACAATTTTTTTATAATTTATTATTATCATTATCATCGTTCTTATTTGTTTAATATCAGCATAATCGTTTCTAATATAAATTGTTGTTATAATGAACCTTTCTTAATTTCTTTAATTTCCCAACTCTCACTCTCTCGCTCTCTCTCAATCTCTCTCTCTCTCTCGGTCTCGCCGTTTCAAAAGTATTTATTTTTCCTCTCACCATCTAAGTCTAAGAGTTTCCGTTTAGCCTCGACGTCGGCGCCTGAAATGTCCTCGTTTTGTGTGTGTGTTGCCTGAGCGCCTTTGCTTGTGTTGAATGGCTGAGCATCATTGTTGTGGCCGGGATGAGGCGACAAGACATTCTGATGCCATGTTTTCATTTCTTTTGTGTCGTTGATTACAGTTATTGGGACTTTTATTTGTTTTTTTATACCTTTGGAATTACTTGTTTCGTTTTTTTTGTTGGTTGGTCGCTTATATATATATATTTTTTTAAGCTCTTTTGTTTAGTGACTTCTATAATTGTGTTTTTTTCCCCTTGTATCGGTTTTCTCTTTTCT
This sequence comes from Chionoecetes opilio, assembly GCA_016584305.1. Classification (NCBI taxonomy): domain Eukaryota; kingdom Metazoa; phylum Arthropoda; class Malacostraca; order Decapoda; family Majidae; genus Chionoecetes; species Chionoecetes opilio. The sequence goes on along the minus strand of JACEEZ010007058.1, from coordinate 121,954 downwards.
ATCATTTTTTGCCTAATTTTAGAATATGTATTTTGGCTTATAGCGCCTGTAGGCAGTGACCTCCAGGGCTCGGATGGCAGGCTCTGGAGGATCACTTGAGGGATGTGATGGTTGGCCCTCGCCCGTGATGACGCAGGCAGGCTTTTTATAGTGGTGCCTACGATTAGAGGCTCATGCCGCCCCCCTGTGTCCGATGCACTCGCAATCGACGAAGGTAGAGTTAATAGGCAGCATGTAGGTGTTCTTAGGCCACTCGGCGGTGCAGAAAGATTTTCAGTGAATTTTGGCCCCCTTTGGGGATCGAACTCAGCACACCGAGCACGCCACTTGCAGGCGCTAATCACTCTGCCACCGAGGCCTTTTTGCTTATTGTGTAGGTTTTTGTTTTTCGTAGCATTCGTCTGATTGAATATTTTTCTTATTTTCTTGTGGATATGTTGTAGATTGATTTCACACATCTTTAATCCTTCGGTTATAGTGTTCACTCCCTTCACTCGGATAATTTTCTCTTCTTCAACTTTCTTTTCTTTGTGTTGTTTTTCTCGTTCGCATTCTGGTGTTCTTGTATTATTCGTGGTTCATGTAATCCTTGCATTTAATTTTCAAATGACGTGCAGCTACACTCAACTCAACCCACACACATCAGTTGACGTGCAACTACACTGCTAATTCATAGTTCTGGTAATTTTTCATTTTTCGTTATGTATTTTATCAAAGAGTATTTTTCATTTCTCGTCTAGTAATGTAATATTTGATTAAAGATATGTAGTTATTCTTTTACATGTATGTCTCTTTCGAAAGTTTGTTTAATTAAGTATGCCTTTTTATTTTTTATTTATTTCCTTACGATCTATCAATGATATCTTGTGTCCTTTACTTCTTTGCTCTCTTTTTTCCAACCCTGACTTTCCAATATACTTCTCCAGCAGCTCTTGACATCCTCTTCTCCCTCTCACAACCCTGGCACCCATCTTATCCTGCCACACCCTCTTCCATCCCGCCTTACACCTACACTTCATATTACACGCTGCTCGTCCTCGATATGTCTTCATCTTATCTCAGCCAATCCAGCTTCGTTTCATATCAAGCACCTTTCTGTCAAACATGCTTCAGGTCTGCCCAGTGCTCTCGGCTCTGCGTCACACGGCTTCACCCAAAACTCCACTCCACTCAACAGTATCCAGGATCTGCCCATCAATTAATTCCATCCTACCCATCCCTTCCCATCCATCCCCATCCCTTCCCTGCCTCGCCCTGAGCTTTAAGCCTCAAAGAACACGTTACACTAACCCTCTTTCCCTTCCCTGGCCGTCCAGTCACCGCTGTTTGTTTTCTACGGACCAAATCTTGAAAAGGTGTTTGTTTTGTTGAACTGTCCAGATAGAGGAGAGGTAATTGAGTGGCGAGAGAGAGTGGCTTGTGTAAACGCATCCGGAATCTCGTTCGAATCTCGAACAATTTACAACATGCTTCATTATCTCATCTTTCCTTCTCTTCCATTTACCTCCATCGTATCTTATATATCTCATTTCTCCACCTCTTTCTTGTCCATTCGTAAACGCCCCAACTCTCTTCGCCTTATAATCTTCCCTTCTTGTCCCCTTACTTTCCATCATCCAATCTCGGACCTTCCCTTAACCTGCCGCTTCCTTCCCCTTCCTCTCCTTAATCCTTGCTCGCCCCTTACCTGAGTCCAATTAATGTATTATAGGCCTAACGATTACTAAAGCAATCTCGTGGTATTTTAAGGAAATAGGCTTGAAAATATAAGAGTTTCTTTGATGTTCCTCTCGACCAGTGTGCAGTGAGGAGGGTTTGGCTGGACGTGATGTGGCTAAGAGTGGAGGGTGTGGATGGAGGGTTACAGTATAGTGAGTGTTAGAAGTTTTAGGATTTGTGGGTAGAAATGGTGTGGCTGGTGTTGGCGTAAGTAGTGGGAAAGTTGCGCTCGTGCACTATTTTGTGGATGTGTTGTGTGGGGAAGGAGTAGGAGCTGTGGTAGGGGTGGTGATGGTGTTAGAACTTAGAAATGGTATGATTTGTGGTGTGGCTTGTGTTGACTTAGGTATAGTGGGAAAGTAGCGCTCGTGTGCGTATTTTGTTGATGTGTTGTTTCGGGGGGGAGGGGAGCTGTAGTGGTGGTGGTTTAGTGATGCTATAGTGGTGTTGGCAGCGGTCTTTTTTTTGTCATGAGTGTAGGAGGTTGTTGTGGTTAGTGGTGAGCAGTGGTACAAGTGTGAGTTTTTTTGTGAGTGACTGGTGGCATTACCGGTGGTGTGGATGGGGTGATGGCAAGGGTAATGTGTGGCTGTGGCTGAGGTGGTTATTGTGGTGTGGACATCGCTATAACATTACCATAATCCACTGCTTCTGAAAACGATTACAAAAACATCGCTCTCACACACGTTATGACTAGTACTTCCACCGTATTCTAGTTTCCTTACACACGTACTAGAATCCTTCAGTTTTCATAGATTTTTTTTTAGGGTCTATCACTACCATTATGTAATCTTTCAAAGCCTCGCACACAGTGTATCATAACCTTTCATGTAACTTTTCCACTTGGGTTCCGCATCCTAAGGAGGTTTAAGAGAGATGAATCTGGGATGTTTTATTCGCGGTGAATTTTTACATATCACTTTGTCTATAGCAAATCATATCAGTGCTCAAACTAAAATGTTGTAGCGGTAAATTGCAGTACAATCACAGACAATAACACTGGATAAAATAGCTTACCTAATATGATGTATTTATTAAAGATTTAACACTTTCACTGTCCCACATTTGATGCCACAATAGTTGCACGCCATTGCAAATACGCATCGACAAATTACTGTTTATATATATCTTTACATTAATTATTGTCTTGCTATCGCTGGTTTTGGCTGAGTACTTTGACAATATACTTATTGTCTTTCTTTCGAACTCTGCTTCTTTACTAGTTCCAGATTTCACTTATGAGTTTCCTCATCCAAGGCTGACGTGCATTCTTCCCTCATTTTTTCCTTCAATGGGTTAATACCTTCTCATTTATGATAGGATCGCATTCCTTTCCCTGCTCATCTAAACTTTGTATCCAGTAAATACTCCTAAAGATATTATTTTTTTCTCATTCTTTTTTGCCTTGACTGCTTGTACCGCCTTTTCATTTTATGCAAAACTCACAACTTTCAAGGTTTCCTTCCTTTTCTCACTGTTCAGCAGACCTTGTGAACATCTTCCATTATTATGACGCAGTGTGTAACTGCTTGTGATTCTAACGCTTTTCTGCTCGAATGAAAAGAAATATTTTACGTAAGCCTGTCTTCATAATCGATAATCTCAGTTTTTCTAAAGGTGTCTCAGTCAAGGTCAATACAAATCAGTTTCCACGAAATTGCATGAATATCACGTGATACTTTACCCCAGTCACGTTAGGTCTTTCCATTCTAGCTAAAATACATCTATGTCTTTATGGCCAAGCTGTACAACTATAGTCTTACTCCAGCTTCAAAGTATCATAAACTTACCCTTGTCCCTTTCTGTAACAATCCCACCGCTGCCACCAATGCCATACGGCGATGGAACACTGCTTATATACGTACATAGTCTTTGTTTTATGTTTTATAGCAAGAATGAAAGAGACTGAATGCTTTAGAGTTGTCCTGAAGATAAGGTGGAGGCGTGCGTGTGGCCGGTTCTTGGTTCTAGTGAACTTTGCCAGGAAAAAAACTCCTCCAAATGCCGGCTAAATGCTGTCAGGAGATATTGACGCTGAGGGTCACGGGAATGGTGGTGAAGCGATGATTCAACATTGAATCAGATGGCGATGTGTCCTAACTTTTCATGCTACTCCAAGGCGCGAATGCATAAGTGTTGAACGTAAGGAAATTAAGGAGGTGGTGATATAGGAGATGGCAGTATATGCTATGCGTGTGGTGGTTGTGTATAGTGGTGGTGTATGGTGCAGGAGTGTGGCGTCGGTGAGCAAATTACTGTAGTCTAAGGGCGGGTCGATGATGGGTAAGGGTAGGATGTTGAAGGAAGACTGTCCTGTTTGTCAACCACACCTTCACGCCCACCTCCCCTTCCCATCCCCACACACTCGCACCCGCCAAGCTGAGCCCAACATGTATTGCCGCCACGACAGCAGAGTCCCTACACAGACACCACCGGGGCATATTTCATATGATAAACATGATTTTCGGATTACTTCCCTCACTCCCCCACCAAGTCCAGGAACTGCTCCTCATAATGTTTTCAATTTCGGAGAAAACATTGTCCCTTATACAAAAAAATGCACTTTAATGCAGAAAGAAAGGAAAATAAATACATGGTTCAAGTAGACACTGTATTTCTTGTTTATTTCAATGATTAATGAATTTCCATACTTAGTGGCAGGGGACGGAGATCATGCTTTCAAGGGTCGGCTCAGCGTGCCTCGGTTAACCTGGTGAACAGACTTAACGTTTGTG
>JACEEZ010007058.1:80000-112500 GCA_016584305.1 Chionoecetes opilio | reverse complement strand
TTTAACTTCCATATTCCTCATTCTTACCTTCGTATTCCAGTTGCTCTCCTTCCGTCTCCTCCTCCTCCTTTTCCTCTCCTCCTTACCTCTGTCACTCCTCTCACTTCACATCGTTGCCCGTCAGGGTGGCAAGGTTGGTAGAGACGTGAGCCCGCATTGTGCAGCGTCCCTGTGCATTCGGTCAGCGGTTCGAGTCTGCCTAGTTCGTGCTGACGTTGCGGCGCTTTGTATAGTCAATAACCTTGTAGTTGGTACTTGCAAAGTGTTTAGATAGGATGAATATCTTATCTTATCACTTCACATCGCGGGTCCAGGCCCAGCGGCATGGCTTCACAATTTCCAGTGAATGGTCAAATGGAGACGCCCTCGTGTATGGAAAGTGGTTGTATTATTTTTTTATTAAATTTATCGCGTAGTCAAAGCGTTGGTGAAAATTAATCAACAGTGTACACGATGATCGCGCACATTGGGCCGTGTGGATGAAGTGAGGTGAGCATGAAGGGGCGATGGGTGAGGCTATGTGTGTGTGTGTGTGTGTGTGTGTGGAGGTGGGGGTTCTATGGGTTGGATATGGACATGTGACAGCAGAGCATACTGATAGGCAAGTACAGGCTCGTCAATGCCTATGTGAGTGATTTAAGGGAATGCATTATATATGTGGAAATTATCCACTAAAACCGCTCTCTAATTATGAGAAAGGTAATTAATTTGAATGGTGGAATTTGGCGCCTACCAGACGGAAGGCGGGATACGAATACAAATTCTACCTATGTATATATTATTATAGATTTGGGTATAAATTAAGATGTATTTAGATATAGTAATATAAATTTGGTGGTATTCACCTATAATACCACAATTAATCAAAGGATTAACATAATATAAGAATTGTGAGGAAAGTTCCACGTATAAGAGTAAATTATTGGAACGTTCCACGTGTAAGCTCCAGCTGTCTTGAGAAGGAGTTGTAGTCAAGACATTAGTCACGCGTTATCAGCTACACTATGAAGTTGTAGTCAGGCTTTTGATTGTACACTAAGGTGTAGTCAACCTCATATTAATATGAGTAAACTGTAACCGATCAATCGGTTAAAAGCTGGACAAAGTGGTAAAAACATCACAAGATACGAGCCGCGCCAGGTAACTTGGAAAGTTATCCTTGGCAACTCCGCCGGCCTATCACTCCGCGCCGCCATTACGTTGCCACAGCCAGCCACTCTGCCATTCTGTGTACCACAGCGTCTCACCAATACTCCCTCAAGATAATGATCAAGCCTTCATAACATCAACCCATCTGCCACTGCTGAGTATACCTTAGTTAGCGTCTAAATAGGGTATCAGTGCAGTTTAGGTAGATTTTGGGTTAATAGCAAGGTGAGTTCACGTTAATTAATATTATAATTTCAACAGTTTGTTGTCGTCCATCAGTCGATGGGCGATAATTTCAACAATATAATTAAACTTTAATTGATCAACGCCTTCATACACTACTTCATGTACAAATACGTATAGATACAAGAGCGAATGTTTGATCTTATTCCATCACTAACACACACACACACACACACACCACGCGGTGTTCAGGTTGATAGCGTTCTGGTCTCTGTGGGTAGGCGATTCGAATCCTCGCGCTCCCGGGGATTTTTCACTGACAAAATCGGGTGGTTACTATCCCCCTTGAGCAAGGGGATGGGTGTGTGTGGTGTGTGAGGTCCCGCATTGCCCAAAGATTGGTAATAATGAGCTCCAAGCTCGCACTGAGAGCGTGAAAACTGGCGATCGCGAGCCAGCTCGCGTGGACAAGACCATGGGTGAATAACACAAACACACAAACACACACACACACACACACACACACACACACACACACACACACACACACATTGAATTTGTGAACTTTTTTTTTCTCTTTGTTCTCGTTTTGACTCAAGATATGCATACAATTTTTTGTAGTTGTTGTGATACATATTTAATGAGGTCAAAACGAGTTTTGAAAAAAAAGTAGTTCAATTCATACGAGCTATCGAAATATAGGAAAAAAATTCATCTCATGCAAGAATAGGTCGATTTAATGTGTGAAGAAACATTATGTGAGTCGCCTTCGAGTGTCATTCGATGGAGATCCCGCCAAGAATCCCGCCTCTTGTCTCATTCAGTGTAAACGCCGCGCCTCCCATGGATCCACTCACTCACTAATGCTGGTCGGAATTGTATGAAAGACTCCTCGTTTCACCCTTTCCCCTCCAATGAATGTGTCAACAGTCTCTACTTGTCACCGTTGTGTTGCATCATTACCTCTAATTCCCACATCTTCGGGTTTTTAAAAACTTGTACCTACCTACCTCGCGTCTTCTTTTCATCTTATTCGTATTCTTCCGTCTTATCCATCACACTTGCTAGTGGAAGGGTTCGCGTTCGTTAAAACTCATTCAGAATAGAAAAAAGTTGGAAAATACCACATATCTTCAATTTTTTTCTTCAATTCAACATCTGCATGGGAATAATAATAATAATAATGATGATTTAATTATCGCCCGGAGGCATACTGTTAGAGCAGTCTGAACGTTTCAATCTACTTCGATTATGGATTTTGTTTTCTTACTTTTGAATTTTATTTCTTAAATTCACTATGGAACTTATATATGGAAACGCTAGTCATCACAGCTGCTGCTTGTCTCCATATGGTTGAGATTTTTACACATTCAAGGTGGGTGAGCACCCAATCGAGAGTAACGGTTAGATCTTCGGGTGTGGACAAGACAGAATAATAACACCTTGCTGTTTATCCTGACCAACAGTACATAAATGGACACATACTTATGTCTTGGGAAGAAAACTGTATTCCAGATGCCAGGGTGTGTCATATGTCTAGAAAAATGACATTTTTATCCATCACCGGCTGAAAGGATTGAGATGAAGCACGTCGCCGAGGCATCGCGTACTTTCACGCATAACATATTGAATACCTCACTTTACATCGACCAGAAGCGATTGAAGCTTGACTCGTGACTTGATTTGACTTAACGCTGCAAGGAGCTCGCAATATTTCAACCAGATTTTGAAGGCAATCCTCCCCACCACCACCAGTACCACACACACACACACGTACATGTACACACACTCATTTACGTGTACACACACACACACACACACACACACACACACACACACACACACACACACACACCACACACACACAGACGCACACAGTAACACACACGCACATACACACACGCACATACACACACACACACACACGCACATACACACACACACACACACACACACACACACACACACACACACACACATACACACACACACAGAAACACACGCACACAGTGACACACCCGCACATACACACACACACACACACACACACACACACACACACACACCACACATACACATACGCATACACACATACACAAACACCATCATCTCACATTATTATGCGGCGGATCATAATGATTGATCATAATTATGGATGGGATAGCTTAGGCATTAAAAAGATAGTATTATAATCTGCCTGTCGTGTTACAGGCTACGTCTTTCACCACACGTGTGTTACCCTGTAGAGAACACGTGTCTTATTATAGACAAGGAAACTAAATCTCTCTCGCTCTCGCTCTCGCTCGCTCTCGCTCTCGCTCTCGCTCTCGCTCTCGCTCTCGCTCTCGCTCTCGCTCTCGCTCTCTCTCGTTGTTGATGCTGCATTCTATTTATGATCTCAGAGGCTGAGTTCACCGGAATAATACGCCAAGGAGCCTTTCACGAAAAGAGGTCGATTTAACGCATAACAAAACACTCCGATCCACTTAAGCATTGCACACGGAGCAATAAGAAATATTAAATGAAATGTAATGATAAAAAAAAAAAACTATTATAACTTGTTAATTTGATAATTTTAGTATACAGGGAGGTCCCGAAGATACGAGCAGTTAGGTTCCACCTGGCATACTCGTAAAGCGAAATCTCGTATAACGAAACTCATAACTAATGGTAAAATATAGGTTTGGTTGCAGGACCCCATCAATTAAAAAAAAGAGAGAAAAAAAGACATGTTTTTCGAGCTAAAATAAACTATAGCAAACACAACAAACATACAGCGTCTATATTACCCACACTGTACTACCTATTCTGTAGAAAAAGCATTCTGAAAGAGAAAATAGCACACAAAATAACATAACTGCACATTAATTAAACATAAAACATGCATAACAAGCAAAAAAGACGTTGTACTGTAGGGGAAGCCGCGTGATACAAAAGAAGGTAGTGTAGAGGTCCCAAGGTTGGGGCCGCACACCTGCTAATTACCAGTGTTGTAAGTCTCGAGACTGGTCTTGGTCGCGAGACCAGTTTGATGTGGTCTTGGTCTTGGTCTCGTTTGATGTGGTCTTGGTCTTTATCTTGGTCTCGAAGCTTCTGGTCTCGGAGTTTGGCTCGAGACCAGGTCGAGACCAGGGTTAAAAAGTGCATTGCAGCGTGGGGAAGGTTGGAATTTATTATCATACACTGAGAAAAATCATGGCTGTTTCGATTCACGGCGCGCCATACAGCGTTGTACTGTCTATTGTCTTTTAATGCGACTATGCTATTTTAACTGCTAAAAATTTACTTGGTGTTAAGCTAATTATTTTGTATAGGTTCTTTTTACTTTTTACTTGAAATGTTCGTATTTCATCCCCTTTTATTGCGAAAGTGGGATTTGTATCTATATACATTATTTTAGTATTATGGGTAAGGTTGTTGTTTTTTTTCTTTGTTTTGTTATGTTAAGTCTTCTTGTTTTGCAAATGTAGTTTTTTATGGTTAATATATGGACCACGGACCATGACACAATTGCCGCATCGTATATTTGTATTTTTTGTGGTCAATAAATATCTAATCTAATCTAAATCTATAGATACTGCCTGACTAGCTCTACGGTGATGATTCATGAGCTGAGCCCTGCGAGCGCTGATAAGAGTGCGTGCGAGTCGAGAGAACATGCATGACGTGGCCTTTCTCGCAGTGATAATCTCCGTTTGCTCGCACGCATGTTTGCAGCTCTGTTCACCTCCGTGTACTTCATATTTGTGTAGGCCTATGCAATCCCCGCACCCTTCGTACACGTGCACCCAGACACGGCACTAAATACATTGAATGTATTTAAATACTAAATACTAAATCCATGGGAGAAATGTATTTAAATTCTAAATACTAAATACATTTTACGAATGTCTTTAAATACTAAATAATAAATACATCAATTGTATTTAAATACATTTGTAGATACATTTTAAATATACACAAATTTTAACATATCCGAAAAAAATTGATTTCCTTAGGATTTCCTTAGATTTTTGGTTTCCTTAAAAATTTCCTTCTCAGGCCTAAATTTCCTTAAAATCAGGACATTTCCTTGCAAGTGGAAACACTGGTTCACTGTAACATCAGGGTTGCTTGATAGTTGGGCAGGTTTATGGCCAAATTAACTGATAAAAAAGGTATTTACACTTCTATATTATGAGTATTTAAATACAATGTATTTAATAAATACTCATAAAAGTATTTAAATACTGTACTTAAATACATGACAACCAATATATTTATAAATACATTTCTAAATACACAAATTATTTAAAAACAGATGTATTTAAATACTGCCCAGCTCTGCGTACACCACAGGTTTAGCTAGCTCGCTTGGAAAACGTAACCACAAAAATTGCTTTTTTTCTATGTTTGTTTCTTCATGCCAACGAAGCAATGAAAGAAGAAATATTTGACCTAGATGTTCAGTTGTTCACATATATAAAATTTTTTGTAAATATATTTCCTCCCATATAAGTTACCCCTACCCCCCTTTTACCAGAGCTCGTTAGTCGTTACATCGAGCACATCTGGCAGCAGGGTTGCCAGGTGCACAAACCACAAAATATACTTCTGGCATTCACACTTAACTTTTTTGGCATTTTCAATGTTTCATCATAAGAAAATGAAATTCAATTGACGAATATTTCTGGCAAATTCCAAAATTTGTTGAGTAATTTCTGACAAGAAATACAATAATTGGCAGGACCTGGCAACTCTGTCTGTCAGTGACATAGGACGTCGGACAGTGAGGTGTACTGGACTAGTCTCGCTTAGTTTCCGTTCGCACATCGGAATGAGTAATCATGTCGGCATCTTCAGCAGTTATCAAATTTGCGTTCAAGGACCACAAGGAGTTTGTTTTATAAGAAACACGGAAACTAGAAGCACACAGCAGTTTGTACTTTCTGCAAGCAAAGCATCACGGACAAGGCTGGCACGACTTCGGCTTTTATCAAGCACTTGCGGTGATCCCATCCGAACAACTTAGGACAATACCATTTAGTATTTACGCAGTACAGACAAAAATCATTCAGATAATAATCATATTTATAAAAAATATGTTTATATGCCTGTTCTTGGTTTTGGTCTGTTTCGGAGGGTCTGGTCTTGGTCTTGGTCTTGGAGAGTCTTGGTCTTGGTCTCGGAGGGCTGGTCTTGGTCTCGAAAGGTCTGGTCTTGGTCTTGGTCTCGCAGGGTCTGGTCTTGGTCTTGGTCTCGGAGGGTCTGGTCTTGACTACAACACTGCTAATTACCCCTAAATGTCAAGCCGCGCCATATCCTTAATTACCCTTCAGGTCACGGCTTGCTAGGGGTGACCTCACTGGGGTTAACCAAATCCCCCTTTGTCCAGTCCGGGAGTGGTAGGGCGCGCATTTTGAGCTTGATAATTTACTCACTCTAGTTTGAATGTCGTATCATTGGATTTTCGATCTCGTATATTGAAAATAGACCCTAATTTACACATCTCGCATCATCGGATTCTCGTATACCGAATGCTCGTATAACGGGACCTCCCTGTACTTATAGTAAATATGAAAATACTATTGTACACTACATAACACTGGAATTGAATACATATTCATGTATGAAAAAAGAGTATATTGTAAGTAAATACCTAAGGTAATTTTTATATAATTTGATGCGGTCAGAAAACATGTATTTTACGAGCGAGGTAATTTGTTATATAGGCCGAAAGGGAAGATTTAGGATAAACAAAAAATGAGAACCAACACTCTCCCACTCCTTATGGTTCCTGCGTTCCATAGTTCGACGCTCATAATTATGAAACTTTGTACAAATGAAAAGTTGCCACTAGAGCAGACCGTCCAGGCACAGGCAAAGGAACAACAACAGAACAACAGACCTAACAATGCACACACTCAGAAAGACGTCCTCAAAGCAGTATGTACATCCATGACCGAACACTCATCCAGGCATCCATCCTTATATGTATTTCTATTGCAAGTGTATGTGTATTCATTTATGTATATGGGTACGTACAGCCCCCACATATGCTTACACAAGTTGCTATACATTCACTAATATATTGAGGTCCAGAGAGGGTGAGGCTGCATGTGAAGCAATTATGTGCAACTGTCAGGGCGAGATAACCAATAAAACAAATGGAAAAAAAGAGAAAACATTTTGCTTCTTGTTTCTCTTGTCAACCAATTTTCTAGAGTTGGGACCTGTTGTGTTTTTTTTTTCCTTTTTTTTTTTTTTTTCTCTCCTCTCTCTCTCTCTCTCTCTCTCTCTCTCTCTCTCTCTCTCTCTCTCTCTCTCTCTCTCTCTCTCTCTCTCTCTCTCTCTCTCTCTCTCTCTCTCTCTCTCCGCCTCATAATCTCTAATCATACCCCTCTTATCCACACCTTACATACCCTTCCTGGCCTTCCTGCTCTCACTCTATTCCACATTTCCCTTTAACTTTCATAATTTCACGCCCTGCCATGTGTCGTCCCTCATGTCACACTTTCCTGTCCCTCTGTCAAAGCATCCTTCCCTATGATCTTCTCTTCCACAAAAAGACCTGCAAAACTCTACAGCTTACACCGTTTACAAACACAATTTGTTTTCCAAAGCAACTTTTATGTCCATCTCTCCCTCTTTTGACAAATACTGTGCATTGCTTCACCTTTAGTCATTCACCAACCCTCTCCTCTGTAACTGCGTGCGATCCTCAAACCTTCACGTCTGTAATGCAACACCAAAACCCTCACCGCTGCTGCCTCCGTCCCTCTGCCCGATGGTCGTAAGGTTCAGACACACATCCATGGTGGTGGTGATGAGGGTGATGGAGTAGGTGGTAAATGTGGGGTTACAAGAATACAGAAAGTGATAAAAGGCATACATGGTACATACGTAAGAAATATACATAGGAATACATAAGAAGAACAGATACCAGACGATTTATTGGTCTATAACGGGGATATCTGCTGAACTACACACTACTAACTATCAAACTACATGTAAGAGAACAGTAACTGTTGGAAAAGGCACACATCCATAGTAGTGGTGATGAGGGTGATGTTGTAGGAGGTGAATGTACTGTTGAAGGAATGAAGATAGTGATAAAAAACGCATGAATGGTACGTAAGAGAGAGAGTGTGTGTCTGTGTCTGTGTGTCTGTCTGTCTGTCTGTGCGTGCGTGCGTGCGTGCGTGGTGTGTGTGTTTCATCAGTTGTATATTAGTTGTTATTAGTTGTATTCATCTAGTTGTATTTTACAGGGCCAGAGCAATGCTCGTGTGGCCCCGTCTCCATATCAACATTTTTTTTTATCATTCATCCTTAGTGCTTTGTGTTGGCCGAAGCCCAGCAGTCACACCCGGCAACAGGTCCAAACCACGGCTAAACGGTAACCCATTCCTCGTGGGGACAAGGGGCTCGGGTTTTAAGGAAACAACCTCTGTTTCCGCTCGTCGGGGATCGACGGGACTCTCGGTGTTGTGACGGCGTGCTGAGTGTGTGTGTGTGTGTGGTGTGTGTGTGTGTGGTGCGTGGTGTGCGTGTGTGCGTGCGTCGTGTGTGCGTGTGTGCGTGTCGGGTGCGTGTGTGCGGGGTGCGTGCGTGGCGTGTGTGCGCGCGCGTGCGTGCGTGTGTGTGTGTGTGGGGTGTGTGTGTGTGTGTGTGTGTGTGTGGTGTGTGTGTGTGTGTGTAGAGAGAGAGAGAGATTAATACGTAAGGTAACACATGATAAGATGAACATAACGAACACAAACAGTTCTGTAATGTTGATGTCACGAGCGACGCCACTTAAGATTTAATGGCCAGGGTAATCATTGCTGAGCGCGGAGGAGGAGAAATATAAATAAATGAGAGCGAAAGGAAGAGAAACAGGAAAAAAAAGAAGGAAGGCGATGCAGTGTGTGAGTGTGTTTCAGTGTGTATGTGTGAGTGTTTGTGTACGTGTGTGTGTGCGTAAGTGTGTGTATGTGTGTGTGTGCGGGCGTGTGTGTGTACGTGTGCGTGTGTGAGGGTTTATGTGGTTATTATTATTTTATCAACCTGTCTGTGATTTTGAAGAGCATGCAGGAGCGTTGGAATATATTCCCACTTTAATATACTAAATAATTTTAATTCCACGTAGATATATTATGAAATGTTTCTCTCTCATTCTCTCTCTCTCCTTCATTCTCTCTCTCTCCTTCTCTCTCTCTCTCCCTCTCTCTCTTTCTCTCTCTTTCTCTCTCTCTCTCTCTCTCTCTCTCTCTCTCTCTCTCTCTCTCTCTCTCTCTCTCTCTCTCTCTCCTCTCTCTCTCTCTCTCTCTCTCTCTCTCTCTCTCTCTCTCTCTCTCTCTCTCTCTCTCTCTCTCTCTCTCTCTCTCTCTCTCTCTCTCTCTTTTTTATTTAAACAACTAACATCATAGTTGACATGGGGCTACAATTGGCAAAGAAGTTGGTGAAGGCAATAAGTGGCAGAAGCTAAAGATGTCCCCTGTCCCGGGGACATCTATCCGAAATCTATGCCTTGTAAGATAATAAACTAAGTGCACATGTTACAGGCTGAGGGTCACTGTCCGTCACAAGTACTTACTTGTCAGGCGCACTATTGAAACATCACGCCTTACGGGCACTAAGGCAGGCAGATGTATGCGGCACCATCTGTGGGCCGCCACCTTCACCTGCTGGGTGTTCATGGCCACGACATCCACCTCAACCGTGAAGGCGTTCCACAGTGTCGCCGTGGCCCAAGTAAAGGCTCGCTGGCACATCACGATGTGGGTCCTCGGGGCCTCGAGGAGGAGATCACCTGACACTACCGACCTCGTAGCGCGCTCTGACCTCCTCACGGGACCCGAAGTCCTGCAAGGTGGGAAGAGTGTTGCACCTGGGCCTTGTGCAACACTGTGAGGGCACCGACTCTTCTCCGGTGCCCCAGGCTGTCAAGCTGGGAGCGGGGATCGTCCCGCCACTGCTCCTGCTGTAGTCGTTGTTGTTGTTGTTGCTGTTGTTGTTGGAGCTACAGCTGATGTTGTTGTTGTTGTAGTCGCTGCTGCTGCTGCCACTGTTACCGCGGGCGATGTTCCATGTGATGTTGGTCGTCGGTTGGGTGTATGAGGCGCTCATTACGCCTCTGCACTTTGTCCAGCAGTGACAGGTAGCACTGGGCACTATTCATCCAGGTGAGTGGACTATACTCCATGACGGGCCTCACTTGGGCCTTGTACAGCCTCATGAGGCCGTCAGCGTCAAGCAGGTGCCTTACTCGTCGCAGGAGAGTCACCCTCAGGGAGGCTCGACGCGCCACTGTCTCCAGGTGGCGGTCGAAGCTGAGCGTGGAGTCAACCTCCACCCGCAGGATGTTGATGGAGTCCTTGATGGCAAGGGTGTCGTCCCCAAACTTCAGCTTCCCCTCGAGCAGCCTGGTGTCCTCCCTCGAACGTGATATAACCATGGCCTGGGTCTTTTCGGCAGCAAACTTGACTTGCTACCGTCTTCCCCAGGCCGTGATGTCACCAAGTTTTTTATTTTGTTTTAAATTTTTTTATAACATTTGTGCCTATAGCGCCTGTAGGCATTGGTGACCCAGGGCTCGGATGGTAGGCTTTGGAGGCTCACTTGAGGGCTCTGATGGTTGGTCCTCGCCGTGGTGGCGCAGGCAGGATTCTTATAGTGACGCCTGTGATTAAAGGCTCATGTCGCCCCTCTGTGTCCTCCGATGCACTCGCAATCGAAGGTAGAGTTGATGGGTAGGGCATGTGGGTGTTCTTAGGCCACTCGACGGTGCAGAAAGGTTTTGGGTTTCTTCGGGGATTGAACTCGGGTCACCGAGAACGCCAGTCGGAGACGCTAACCACTCCGCTACCGCCTCCCCGTTGACGGTTGACGTTGAAGGTTGGTGGTATCTATCACGTATGCTGTCTCATCTCTAGTGTAGGTGCGGGACACGATGCAGTCATCAGCATAGGCAGATGCCACAGGGAGGCTTTGGAGGAGGTCATTGAAATAAATGTTCCACAGGATGGGGGCCAGGACCGATCCCTGTGGAACAGAAGCCTCCACCGGGTATGTGGCTGACGTGCCCCCATTCACCACCACCCTCAAACTCGGCTGTGCAGGTAGCTCGAGAACAGCGCCAGCAGGTGTCCCGTGATGCCAAGCTGTTCGAGCTTTGCCAGGAGGCCCTTGTGCCACACACAGTAAAAAACCCTGGCGATGTCCAGGGCAATCATCAGCGATGGGCAGCCAGAGTCCAGGGAGTCCTGCCATGATTTGGAGAGCAGGAGAAGCAGGTCCGAGGCGGAGCGTCCCTTCCTAAACCCGTACTGTCTAGCGGACATCAGGTGGTGCTCCTCTAGGTGGCGGGTCAGCTGCTCTGCAATAATAATTTCTAAGATCTTGCTGACAACTGACAGGAGCGAGATTGAACAATAGTTGGTTGGATCAGTCCTCTCATTTTTCTTGTGTACGGGCTTGACACTCTCTCTCTCTCTCTCTCTCTCTCTCTCTCTCTCTCTCTCTCTCTCTCTCTCTCTCTCTCTCTCTCTCTCTCTCTCTCTCTCTCTCTTACTGCTCAATGAGTGTATTTTCATTTCCTTGTGTTTTCTCGTATTTTTTTCATTATCGTCTCTTGTTTCCACCACACGCTTATCCTCTTCCTCCTCCTCCTCCTCCTCCTCCTCACTAACTCTTCTTGAATCGGGTCCTCATTAGCCTCCATAAACTATCTGTTAATTGGAGGATCATTGCTTTCCTCTCATGACTCATTGGCTTATTCTCTGCATCCATTTTTCATCACGCGACTCCCAAGAGATTCTGATCACTCGATAAATAACTCTTTATATATTCCCACAGATCCACCCAACGGGGAAGGTCTGTCCAATCCCCCAATCCCTCCCCTAATCGTTGCCATGCCACGACACCCAATCATTGACTACCCTTTCAAAGTCTTATTATAAGGATCGATTCCGCTTCTCCTCTTCATTATGTGAGGAGGGTTTAAGAGCACCTTAGATGAGCCGCTTTCTTTAAGGCTTCGATACTCGCCTTTCTAGTGTCCATTACGTACTTTAGGTAGGTGTGTGGATGTTCCGATTGTGTTTTTTCTAAGTAATAGTGGTTAGAGAGAGAGAGAGAGAGAGAGAGAGAGAGAGAGAGAGATTCCTGCCCACCTCCATCTTGATGTTGGCTGCGGTGCTTGGCTTTCGGTTGTTTGTGCCACATAGCCTGGGCCTTCTCTTTCAACTAAAAATACACACAAAATAGTATATGAAACACTACGTTTATGATTATAAAATGTAAAATAATCATGCAATTTGACTTATGAAATTAACTTAATACTATACTGATAAGTTGTTGACAAATGGCAAGCCAAACCTATTATAGTTAATTAGTGCGTCGCGGTGGCTAAGCAACAGGGTTCTGCGCTCCTGTGAAGAAGATTGCGACAACGTCTCCGTGCCCGCACAAAACCTTGGTCCCCCCTTCATCAGACCCGGTGGCAGGCCGGACTTTGGAGGGGTGAGGTGGGCGCGAGGTGACCTTGCAAACGTTAGTGTCCCGTGATTATCCTCCTCGCGAATCGTGTTTAAACTCGCCACTGCCACTTGGGAATTTGCGGATATATTTGCGTTTGCAGAAGTACTTCCGGAAACGCAAATTCGCAACGTTGTACTCTTCCGCACATCCGCAAACGAATTCGGACTTCCGCACTTGTGAAAGTTGCGGTTTGCGGAAGTGCCCACCTCTGGTGTGAGTTTGTGTGTGTGTGTGTGTGCTGTAGATAATTATGCACAGTGTTTGCGTGTGGGTCCAGGCTTATGCGAAAATATACATGAAAAAAAAAAAAACAAATATTTCCTGTGAAACTGCATAACTATAATACATGTGGTATGGTAATTACTTGTGGTATGGTAGAGGGGGAAGAAATAGATTAGGATGAGAGAAAGGGAGAGAATGGAAAAAGAGAGGAAGCGTGTGGTGTGGAATACGAAGGAAGGAAAGAGGGAAGGAGGAAAGCAAAAGAGGTGGATAGGGAAGGATGGAGGGAGGAAAGGAAATGGGGGGGGGAAGGTAAAATGGATGGAGGGTTGGAGAGGAAGGGGGATGGAGAGGTATGTATGAATGCACGAGACATGAATAAGCCAACATGCTGCTTTTAAGTTTGGTGATGAACGAGAGCAAATGGCGCAGCTTTTTATTCTTTCTCTCTCGCTCTCTCTCTTTCTCTCTCTTTCTTCTCTCTCTCTCTCGCTCTCTCTCTCTTTCTCTCATCTAATGTGGACACGTCTCACCCTCTCTTATCTTTCCTCCCTTATCATCTTCCCCCTCCTGCCTTCCCTCTCCTTCCCTTTCTCAGTTCGTGCCGGGCCAGACCTAGAAGATAAGGAGAGCCTGTGGTCCCAAGGGATCTGAAAACCCCCACTAGAGGACGTGACGTGAAGAAAAATTCCTCGGTAGGCTTACATTATTCTGGGGTTCAAGGGGAAGCTAAACGGACGTAGGAAAGGTTGAAGGTGAGCGCTGGTACTTATCATAAAACTTAGGTGGATGGGTAGGTGGGTAGGGAGAGGAGGTTCCATTTGAAAGTGAAATTTTTTAAGTTGGCCGACATGTTTATGTGTGCAGAGAGGAAAAGGATGCAGGGAAGGAAGATGGGGGAATACAAAAAGGTGTTGTGTGAGGAGGAAGGTTCAACGAGATGGTTTTTAGGTGTTGGTGGTGATGATGATGAATGATGATGATGATGATGATGTGATGATGATGATGATAGTGATGATGGTGATAGTGGACGGTGTTTATAGTCCTGCCTGTTTAGATAGTGTTGATGGCTCTCTCTATGATGATCTTAATGTGTATGTCTGGAACAAAAGTGTATATTAAGTGATTCCCTTACTGTTTGTTAACCTATTTGTGTATCTATTAATGTATATACCTGTTTATTTATATTTTACTATTAACTTAATGTTGGTATTCTTATATTACATAGATCATGGTCATTGTATAGGGATGATGGCGGTGGTGCTTGTGATGTTGACAGTTAATATGATGGTGTATTGTGTTGCAGGAGATCAGATTACAGTGGTGTTGTGATGGTGTTGTAGTGGAATATTGCAGTGGTGTTGTGTTAGGCCAGGTTGTAGTGCTATAGGTCAAACTATAATGGTGTCATGGTGTTGTAGATCAGGATGTGGTAGCGATTGCACACACACACACACACACACACACACACACACACACACACACACACACACACGCACACACACACACGCACACACACACACACACACAGTGACACACACACACACACACAGTGACACAAACACATACACACACACAGTGACACAAACACACACACACACCACGCAGGGTGTGAAAGAGAGAGATACAGAGAGAGAGTGAGAAGTCCACTCCAATTTGCATTAGACGGAATGGAATGAAGGATGATATTTTTTTTTTCTCTCTCTCTCTCTCTCTCTCTCTCTCTCTCTCTCTCTCTTCTCTCTCTCTCTTCTCCTCTTCTCTCTCTCTCTCTCTCTCTCTCTCTCTCTCTCTCTCTCTCTCTCCTCTCTCTTCTCTCATCGTCTTCTCTCTCCTCTCTCTCCTCTCTGCTTCTCTCTCTCTCTTCCTGCTATAAACATCACCCTGCTACAATGTTCCCTCCCTTCCTCCCTGCTTTCCTTTCGAGGAGTGCAACGCATTGAAGAGTCTGAGAAATATATGTTTAGGAGCCAGGCAGTGAAGGCACACCACTTTAACCACACCTTTGCCACCCACTAATACGTGTTTATGCTTCCTCGACTCGGAACTAGAAGAAAAAAAGAAGAAAAATGATGTAAAGTAATTGTTCAGCTTGTTTATTAAGTTTCTTTTTATTTACAGTAGTTATGTTGCACTCGATGAAATTCCTCGTTGATGTGAATGATACATAGTGAAACACTTCATGGCAACACAACGTAGGCTATTGTTGGTTAAAATAGTCTCCAGTGTGATTGAATGTACTCATTGTGTCTTAATTAAAGTTGTTAGAAGCCGTCACGTCACCCGCCGTCACGACCGTCACAGGGATGAGAGGGTTGCAAGGCACAAGGGTCAAAATTATGTAAGAGGAGAAGGAGGAAGATATAAAGACATCAGACGAGAGAGAGAGAGAGAGAGAGAGAGAGAGAGAGAGAGAGAGAGAGAGAGAGAGAGAGAGAGAGAGAGAGAGAGAGAGAGAGAGAGAGAGAGAGAGAGAGAGAGAGAGAGAGAGAGAGAGAGAATCAGACAGACACACATCCATTACTTTTACTTGTTTATGGGGGCCTCTTTTTTTAAGTGAAGCATAAGAAGAAAAAGAAGAGAGGAATCTGTAACATGTTATTTAAGTAACACGAAGGAATAAGTAAAGTGTTATCTAAGTAACATGAATGCATACTTACATGTTCTTTAATGAGCATGAAAGTATAAGTGACGTGTTCTTTGGGTAACAAAAGTGTATCAACAGCCGGCCAACTAAGTAACATGCAGACATTAGCAACAATCTACCGTCAATAACACTATAGTCGCCACACTGCACTAATATCGCCAGGTGTCATATATTACGAATTTTGGCATCACTGCAGACTTGTATGTGCCACTGACAGGTACATAATATAAACCATTGTGCATGCCTCTTCAGTGGTAAATACAAGTCTGTAGTGATGCTTTTGTGGTGAAATTCGTAATATATGGCGCCTGGCGACATTAGTGCAGTGTGGCGACTATAGTGTTATTGACGGTAAGTACAACAACAATGGTTAAGGACTTTCCCTCGTCCCCTTCACCTTTTCCTCCCGCTAAGTCTCCCTTCCCTCCCTCAAGTCCAGGACAATATCAGTATTTCATGCCGCGAACAGCACAGCGCGATACCCTCTTCCGTCCTGCTTCCGGCAGAGGCGTGGCTGTAGGGCCGTCAAGGAGAGCTTGAAGCCGTATGAGCTTGGCAGCGTCCCTGGAGACTCTAGGATTTAAAGTTATTTGTCTAGTGGAGGAAGAAAAAGGAAAAAGTTTAATCCTCTATTTGCATAAGGGTAATGTGGACTCCACCGCTTGGTCGCCGGCCGGTCGCTGGCACAGCGGCGAAAGGCATCGTTGCCAGCAGGATTCCCATACATAAACGTCAAGACTCGCCGTGACGGAGGCTTCAAGGGAGACCGAAAAAGTCTTTCCTGGGCCCGTGGAGGAGAGAGAGATATATTGGCAGTGTACAGACCACAGCCTGCATGCGTCAAGGTCCCACTCAGAAAGGGTCTTTGAGCTTCATGAGATCGTGGATGCCTCTTTGGGTCCGCGGGACTAACTGTCTGGCCGCTGCGTTGTGTGGTTCCGTCTGTCTGTCTGTCTATTTGTCCAAAGTCAGTGGAAGGAGTAAGTCTACCCGAGCCTGGCCCAAAAGTGACTCGCTGACGCATGAAGTATCGAGGTTGAGCGGGCAAGGGTAGGTCTGGGAATTTTCAGGGAACACTCACACAAAATACATAAAATTATGCTTTGTGTATCATCCTCACAGTATACATTAAGAGGGACCTGTATACATATATTTAGATGTTCTTCGTGTGGAATACAACAAGGAAATCTAGGTCTATCTGCTTTTGATTGGACCCTATGTCTCAAAAACAGGACACGGACACGTCCTGTTCACTTAAAATTTTTGTCGGCCAGCTGCCCACCTGGCAGGCCAGCACAGAGTTGCCAACTGGTATTTTCATTACCCAATGGACCCTACCCATAATTACGTCACTGTTTGTTTACATCGGTGCATTGTGGGGATAAGGCGGGGTCGCCGCGGGTGGACCTACGAAGGGAAAACTACGGCGATGGAGGGAGGAATTTCGAGTTATTTTGCGCGAAATTGATATTCCAGGTTCTATATTACTGTGCTCTGTTCTCGCTGACAACACTATAGAGAAGACCTGAGGTAATGGCTGATGTGCAGAGGCTTCTAAACCAAGAAAACAGAGTCACAACAGAGCCTCGTCAAAAGGTAAGCAACTGGTAGGTACGTAATGTGTCCCTACCACTTGCTTACTTCTTAATGAGACTCTGCTGTGACTGTTTTCCTGGTTTAGAAGCCTTTGCACATCAACCATCACCTCAGGTCTTCTCTATGGGCTATATTCAAGAACTTTTCTCCACCCGTTGCATCGCGAATCAGTATACAAGAATCAACAGAGGTTGACGCAACGGGTGGAGGTTTGAGTCAGCTGATTCGCGACAACATGCAGATCCCACCTTCATCCCGCTGTGCCCTTATTCGATCCTATTTCTTCCCAGACCATTACAGGTGAGTTTTCAACACAACCGAGAGTAACATGCATACCTTGTGAATGCACACGTGTCATAATTAAGGTAAAATCAGGTCCAGGAGGCCTTATATAGGTGTGCGAAGTTGTGAGGAAGCCGGGTGGTGGCGGGAGGATGGAGGTCGGCCATTGTGTGGAACAGTGGCGGCGGGCCGTTCAAATGTACTCGCAAGCATAACTCGGGCCCATTTTTTCTGCACCAACGCCTCAGACAAGTGGCGAACACTAACTAAGCTATTATTTTAATGTCAGAAATGATAAATTTCACTAGTAAAATGTATTAGATATGTATAAAACAGTCAAAATACTGATGCCGCTTTGGGCTCACTTGTGTTGGTACGCCTGTCAAATATCCACCTGTCGGACAATTCTTGTAGATGCAACCAGTGGAGGTACGACGGTGGAGAATCTCCACCGGCCGGGATTTGACGGGCATTCTTGAATATAGCCCTATGTTGTCAGGGAGCCCGGAAATATAGCACCTGGAATATCAATTTCGCCCAAAACAACTCGAAATGTTTTCATCGTCGTAGTCTTCTCTTTGTAGGTTGTACATATTCATGGTTATGATAGTATTAAAATACCTTATTAATTGAGTTCCTTTTGTTGTCTTTCCTTATAATAAGTAGTGGTATATCATGGTTTAAGTGTTACTTGACGAGCCAATGATACTCTTGAGTCTATACCAACATCACCAACCTTTGCTTTGATATATCTTATTACTCCATCCATAAACAAGTTGCATAACCACCGTGACATTACCCATCCTTGCTTCATGATACCTGGTACTGTCGTCTACCGATATTTTTATCCCTACACAAATTGGGAAAACTCGCCGACGGTAATGGTTAGGCTAGATTTGCTTTGATTTATCTTATTACTCCATCCATAAACAAGTTGCATAACCACCGTGACATTACCCATCCTTGCCCCATGGTACCTGGTACTGTCGTCTACCGATATTTTTATCCCGACACAAATCGAGAAAACTCGCCGACGGTACAGTGTGGGGGCATGTGTAATTCCGTGGGAAGTGTATGATAAATCTTATATTTCAACATAAATCAAGTCATTGTTAGGAGAGCAATGGAAAAAAACATGGTTCCATTTTTTCTTGCCAAGTTAAGGGTTATTTTGACGCATTCATACAATAGCGCATGATATTCGTCGATCGTGGGCAAGTATCAAATTAGATTTTGCTAAATATTGGCCAAAACATAGGCATGTAACATATCAAATTGAAGGTATTGATGTGTAGAAATGAAAACTAATGTCTATTGGCATGCATTAGCTATCTGAAACAATTTAGTTCCTTGTGAATTCTAAAATTATCCTATTATTATTCATTCTCACAGCTGATACATGTACGCTTGGCACATACATTACAATGTTATTTATATATATTGGACAAATTATGGTCTTATCAATTTTATTGAGTATTACTCAACCACATCCTGATCATCGTCATCAACAACATCGTCCTCATCATCAGATTCTTCATCAACGATCATACTATCACTAGGTTCATTGTCACATGCCTCTCCATCCGATTCGCACACACATAGTTCCGTACAAACCAGGCCATGCTTTCTGCAGGAGCACGACGATGTGCCACACCTGCTTGTTGTGCAACTACACTTAACCAGTTCAACGACGGCAAAAGGATCTGGAGGTAATGACGATGTGACTGCTGAGTACGAAGAACCCTCCAGGGTCCAACCGTATCCGATAGATGATGGTATAGTAGGACATGCAGCAGTGTCGTTGGACCAGATCAGGGCCTGGTAGTGAGCTCTGAGTATATGGTTCCTCAAAGCAGCTTGTGTCGGTGGCAATTTCTCGGCTTCAGCTTGGGACTTTCGGAACAACTGCCATCTGATCGTTGCTATGCTGACAATGTTGGACCGTGGACAATACAACCTGCACACAAACTCTTCTAGTGCTACGAACACATCTTCCGATAGTTCGTTTGGCTTGCCTATCTGGCAGAATGCTGTTATGACATTCACGCTTGCTGTTCTCAAAGTGTTCCAGCATTTTATTTTCCCTTTTCCAGTAAACTTTCCAGTGGTATCTGATCCGATGAATGCGTGGAAGCCAGGCAATGCCTCTGAGATTCTGTCTCCCACGGCATCGCGCACACTCTTCAGAGACACAAGACGACGCTTATCACCGGTTCCTGCTATGATGGCTGACTTCTCTCCAAGCTGGAATTGACGTCGTGTTGCTAGTACAAGTACGTCAGTGTCTGGTGATAAAATATGTACGACATGACCCTTGCTTGCTGCATATACAGCATGCAAAATGACCATGGTGTCGGCCTCCTCGTGGTTACTCGACATGTCACTCACATCGCCACAGGTTGATTCTGCGCCATTCTTTGTTGAAACAACTAGGCACTTGCCAATCTCAGCAAAGTGATTGAGTGTCTTCTTTGCCAGGTATACGGTAAGCTGATCTTTGGTTTTGCTGTTTCCGAAGAACTTCTTCAGTGGAACTTTTATTTGTGTGGCATCACCCACGGCAAAATGGAAAGTGTCAGCATTCTGTCCATATCGGTGTTTCCTGGTGGTGTTCTTCAGTGTGTGTTCTACATCATATCGGTCAAACACCACGTGGACTCCTTAATATCGTATAGCTAAATGTTGAACTCTGCGCACAAAATGTTGTGCAAAAACGTCGCAGGTTTTGACTGAGATCGAGGAGAGTTCTTGTACAATAACCATGCCGTCGATTATTAAAGTTTGCGGGCTGAGTTCCACATCTTCGTCATCCTGACCAGCGGCGTTGAAGTACTGCAGTCCACTCTCCTCTTGTGTTGGAGCTTCCAGGATTGCCATGAGCTTATGCTTATCTAGACAGGCGAGCAGCGATCCATCTGATGAGAAGAGTGATCTCGGGATACAGCTAAACTCATACTCGCCTATTGCCGACTGCAGATCCACATCTGGATGTGACCGGCCAATGATGAGTAATCGTGCGAAAAGTGAGCGATTTTCCTTGAGCTCAACGACTTTGTTGGTCACTTTCATTTTCATTGTCTTCGATGCAGATTTCCACGTGAGCAGGTTCAACCTGGTCATCTTGTCCCAAGGACTTTTTGACAGCCATAATCACCTGAAACTGATATATTATATTCATGACTTATATTATTTAGGGTTGTTGCGTAAGGCGTACGTCACTCAAAGTTGCCTTTTCATCGTTGTAGCTTAACAATATGTGTGTATAACTGTCGTAGTCGTCTTGTATATAAAATTGCCTTTCATTTGATATGTTACAAGCTATGATTTCCTTCCAATATACAAATTTAGATTTTTGGTACTTGACCGCAAAGGGGCATTTTGGGGTCATCATACATATGGTCATGAAAATGACCTTTAGGGTCACAGAAAAAAATGGAACCACGTTTTTTATGATAAAGTATATATGAAGGATCAAAATTATCTATGGTTCCAACAATTACACTGGTCGACAAAAAAAAATCGAAGATATGGTTCTGGACTAAATGAAGCTGATTATAGGTAAATCGACCCTGCTGAACTCGAATCTGATGTTCAATTAACTCTATCACGTCCAGTTTTTGAGAACCAGACGCAATTCATGAAAAAATATGGGTAAAATCAGCAGAAATAGGTTTCACCAATGTTTTCATTTTAAACTCTTTAATCTTTTCTTTTCTGAAGCCTATTTAGGGCAGTGCAGTGTTTTTGAGTCAGTGTGGTTTGTGCAGTGAGCAGGGGAGGGTGTGCGCGCTGCGTATTGGCGAGGGGTTAGCAGGCTGTGTAGTACATGTTTACCTACTGATCGTACAGCTATTGACATATGTTTAAACATTTTATTTTTCTTTGCAGATATGATGTGTTTGATTTAGTGGAGTCCTAATTTTAGTTGGTTTACCGTATATAGTACCTTGTACCGGGCTGTGATGGAGCGCCGTAACTGTGTGAATGCATCGGACAGTTTTTGTTACATATGGGGAATTTTTACCCCTGACAGTCTGAAGAAACCTCTTACAAAGAATGTTAAAGCAGCTTATCTGCATTACTTCAAGTGCCGTATAGGTGATCAAGATAAGAAGTGGGCCCCTCACGTAGCATGCAACCCCTGTGTGAATCACTTGAATGAATGGATGCGTGGCAAACGGCCATCAGGCATGGCATTCGGCATTCCAATGGTTTGGCGTGAACAAAAGGATCACAGTACTGACTGCTACTTCTGCCTCACTAACATCAAAGGATATTCAGTAAAAAACGCGAGCTAAAATCAGGTATCCTGACGTACCTTCTGCCATCAGGCCTGTGCCACATGGTCCTGATCTCCCAGTTCCAAATGTTCCAATTGCAAGTGCTATAAGTGAATCAGATTCGAACGAGGAGGATAATCCCATGGATACAGACTTTCAAGAAATGGCAGACAACAGAGAGCCCAAATTCATCAGTCAGGAAATGCTACATGACCTTGCTAGGGACCTAGATCTACCCAAGGAGAAAAGTGAAGTCCTTGGATCTCGTCTCAAGGAATGGAATTTGCTACAAGAAGGAGTTCTCATCACCACGTTTCGTCGTAGACATAAAGAACTTTCAAGCTTCTTCAAGATGGAACACAAGCTCTGTTACTGCTTTGATGTTGACACACTCATGGAACAACTTTGTGAGTCTCACACTTATGATAAGAGTGAGTGGCGGCTGTTCATAGATTCAGGAAAAAACACGCTAAAGGCCGTTCTTCTGCATAAAGGAAATAAGCTTCCGAGTGTTCCAATTGCGCATGGCCATGAAATGAGTGAAACTTATGAAACTATGAAGACTTTATCTGCTGTTAAATATGAAGAACATCAGTGGAATCTGTGTGGGGACCTGAAGGTAATCTCCTTGCTTCTAGGACTCCAGTTAGGTTACACTAAGCACATGTGTTTTCTTTGTTTGTGGGACTCTAGAGCGGACAGCAAACATTACAAACAAAGGGAATGGCCAGCACGACCGAAAGACTCACCTGGCAGGTTCAACTGTATGTACAAACCTCTTGTTGACAGTGAAAAATGTGTATATATAAAGTCAAAATTTACTGTGATTTGGCATATTTTCGGATATTTCCAAGATGTGGCACATTTTCGGATATATTTGGAACATAATTTAAGTATATTTTTTGCCAGACATGTACATTAGGTCCTAATAAAGCCGCAGGCACCACCATAATTTAATTACGAGTAATATATATTAACGTAGGGGGATTGTTTCGATTAATTATATAATTATATATACGTATATAATTATAATAGCTATTAAAATTTAAAATGCCGATATTTAAAAAAACTATACGTGCTAGAGAAAAAGCAATGCCATTTTTGAAATCAGCAGCGAAAATGCTTTCCAACCCACACACAATGAACTCAGAACCATTTTTGGTGTCGACCAGTGTTATCATAACAATCCCACGGGAGTCTGAATTCCTACACATGCCCCCACACTAGTAATGGCTAGGTTAGATTTTGCTTTGATTTATCTTATTACTCCATCCATAAACAAGTTGCATAACCACGGTGACATTACCCATCCTTGCCTCATGGTACCTGGTACTCACGTCTACCGAAATGCTCGTACCTACACAAATCGGGAAAACTCGCCGACGGTAATGGTTAGGTTAGGTAACCGTTAGGTTAGGTAAAGGTCAGTTAGGTTAGGTATTCATAATCACAGGTAAAAGCTTATTAGTTATACATACATACTCCACTCCATACACACTCTTTAACCCTTCAATACATCCCACATTCCCTCCCAGTCTACTCTGTCATATGATTTGGTATTAGTCCAGATGAACACCGCACTCACTTTGGTGGACGAAACTATTTTTTTCTGGTGTGTTTTTATGTGTTTTGAATGAATCTGCTAACCGTTTCTGTCGCAATTTAAAAAAAAATTAATTGTTTTTTTTTTCTTTTCTTTTTTCTTCAAAAATGACAAACAAAAAACTGAACCTAAACCTAACCTAGCCTTTACATAAATAAAAAAAAAAAAAAAAAAAAAAAAAAAATAACCTTTACCTAAAAAAAAAAAAAAAAAAAAATTTGCGACAGAAATGGTTAGCAGATTCATTCAAAACACATAAAAACACATTTTGTTTTCTTCTTCGTTGGGAAATCTGTCAGGGAATTAAGCGTCAAACATTTTGAGAGAGAGAGAGAGAGAGAGAGAGAGAGAGAGAGAGAGAGAGAGAGAGAGAGAGAGAGAGAGAGAGATAGAGAGAGGTCAAGTTTCAGGTGGCTAACACGAGGGAAATATTTGATTGTGATATGATACTGTGCTGTTAGTTTGTTGAGTTTCATTTTTTCTCTCTCGCTCTCTCTCTCTCTCTCTCTCTCTCTCTTCTCTCTCTCTCTCTCTCTCTCTCTCTCTCTCTCTCTCTCTCTCTCTCCTCTCTCTCTTCTCTTCTCTCTCTCTCTCTCTCCTCTCTCCTCTCTCTCCTCTCTCTCTCTCTCTCTCTCTCTCCTCTCTCCTCTCTTCTCTCTCTCTCTCTCTCTCTCTCTCTCTCTCTCTCTCTCTCTCTTCTCTCTCTCTCTCTCTCTCTCTCTCTCTCTCTCGCATTCCCCTTGTGTTCAATGTTCTTCCAGTTATTTGTCTTTCTTTCTGACTTTGTTTCTCAACTTATTTCTTTGGTTCTCCCCAAACATTATCTTTATTAATTTGTTTCGTTACGTTGAGTCCAATATATTTGACAGTGTATCATTGGAAGACGAGGTAAACGGCTAATAGAAGGAGGAGGAGGAGGTGAAGGACAAACACCAAAAACATAGATAAAAGCAAAGGTAGTATAGTGCAGGATTAGGATAAAAGGAGATCTGATGCAGAAGTAGATAGCATAAGAGAGGAGGTGAGAGAGATATGGAGGAGGATTATGAGAAGTTTACAGAGGCGAGAAAAGTGCAAGGGACAAAGGAACAAAGATAAGGGGGACGAGGCCACGCGAGTAAAAAGAGAAAACAGAGAAGACAATAGGAAGGGGGAAGTAATAATTTAGTATACGAATATCGTTGAATCAGATGTAAACACGCCATGCAAGGAAATATATATATATATATATATATATATATATATATATATATATATATATATATATATATATATATATATATATATATATATATATATATATATATATATATATATATATATATAGTTGATTTTCTTAGTTGGTAATACATCCTGATATTTCAGGGTGACAGACACTCGTCATTCTTGGGGTTGTTTATGCGCAACGTTTCGTTGGTATACACAGATCGTCACGTGAGCTACACTCTCACCATGCCTAGCCTGATGATGCCAAGTGTCTTTGGCGAAATGTTGCGCATAAACAACCCCAAGAATGACGAGTGTCTTTGTCACCCTGAAATATCAAGATGTATTACCAACTAAGAAAATCAACTAAGAATCTTTCCAGCAGCCCAGGGAGGGCAGGTATACACAGATCGTCACGTGAGCTACACTCTCACCATGCCTAGCCTGATGATGCCAAGTGTCTTTGGCGAAACGTTGTGCATAAACAACCCCAAGAATGACGAGTGTCTTTGTCACCCTGAAATATCAAGATATATATATATATATAATATATATATATATATATATATATATATATATATATATATATATATATATATATATATATATTTTTGTATATAATGTATATATATGTAAAAGGGTGAGGATAAAGATCGCCTTCAGTCTTGCAACACACTTATCTACCGCCCGTGCAGGTCAACACCTCCTAATGGGTTGTCTTTTTCACATGTCCTGCCGCGCTACTCACACGACGGCGAGGCGTCTTCCGCTTGTTAAGCCTCATTTTCGCTCTTCCTGCACCGTCGTTCACTTTGGGTCAACAGACATCTGAAGTGAAGCTCGAGGTACTCCTGCTAGATATTTTTTTTTTCTCTCTCTCTCTCTCTCTCTCTCTTCTCTCTCTTCTCTCTCTCTCTCTCTCTCTCTCTCTCTCTCTCTCTCTCTCTCTCTCTCTCTCTCTCTCTCTCTCTCTCTCTCTCTCTCTCTCTCTCTCTCTCTCTCTCTCTCTCTCTCTCTCTCTCTCTCTCTCTCTCAAATTCAATGTTTGACACGTGGCCGCAACGTCATTCTCTCATCACCCTCGGTCTCTCATATTCGACGTATGATTCACTGCCTCAAGAACCTCGCATTGATAAATGTTTGACGAACACTCAATCATCTTGACTCGCGCCTCCTCTGTCCTGTTTTCGGTTTTCTATTCCGGGAGATAATTTGTTCACGAGTTGGGTAAGGATTTCTTAGTTCTTATCTTCAGCAAACTATAATTTTCCTTCTCTCCTCTTCTTCTCCCCTCTCTCTCGCCTCCCCATCCATGCCTGGCTCCTGCTTGACCTGCACTGCTTGCAATCTTCCCAGAACATTGTCGCTCCCGGTGAGCAGCCTAAGTAGCGTCTCAAGGAGGGTGACTGCTCCTCCGTCCACTCAGCGTCCTTCAGGCTGGAGGAGGAGACTCGGTCCTCAAGTGGTCGTTACCGGCCACCCTAATGTCTCCCTGGGAGGGTTGCCCCATCAGGCAGTTCCCCAAGGCTCATAGGTGTTCATCAGGTCGTCCTTGTGCCAGAATTACCTCTCTGCCAGCCACAAATGAGCGCTGATTTGACTTCTTTTATTCGATTTGGGATGAAGCAGCGAACAGTCAGAGGCTCTCTATTCTTTCTCACGCGTGTGTATCGCTACCTTCCCTCCTTCTGTCCTTTCCTCCCACGCTGGCTGGCTCATCACCGCCCTGGCATTACTCTGTCCTTAGCACACTCAAGTGGCTCACCAACTGTTTGCACCCTGGTCTTCCTTTCTTTACCCTCTTTTTTTTCTCCTCCCGTTGGTGTGATGGCCGAGATTGTTATCCTCACATATCCTCGCCTTGGCGTGGAAGGATGTCTTTTGTGTCGGGAAACGTCTTTTGGGTTGAAGGTTTTACGAGCGGATGGGGAGGGAAGGGGCAAGGGAGGAGGGCAGGGGAGGGGGCAGCCGGGATTAAGGGAGCAGCCAGGGAGGGGCGTGGGGAAAAAGGCGCCACATTGACTCCTGCAAAGGAATTTTTTGATGTCAGTGATCGGGTGAGTTATGTTAACGCGATGCTTGTTCTGTTTACAAGGCAATGGCTGAATGTGTGTGTGTGTGTGTGCGTGTATGTTTGTGTGTGTGTGTGTGTGTGTGTATGTGCGTGTGTGTGTGTGTGTGTACATATGTTAATACATTTTACTTGGCAAAACAAAAATGCAAACAATGTAAGGTATTCTTGATAGATAGATAAGATAATCTAGATAGATAAGAGGTGACAGAGGAGCTTCAGTTCCCCTGTCGCCTCCGTGGTGTAGTGGCTAGCGCGCCTACCTACGAATCTGCGGGCCCTGGTTCGAACCCAACGGAGGCATATTCTCCAAGTTTGGAACAGCCCTTCCTGCACGAGAAATTAGGAACAACCACAGCGGGCGCTGAGCCAGGCCAAGTATTCCCATTTTGTGACGTCATTACGTCCGTACGTCATTATGTTCCCTATACGTATATACACAGTTGTATCAAATCTATGTGAATTATTCCTTAAGAAAAATTTTCACAGGTACAGTTGAGATGCGTAATCAACGTTAAGGATAGCTGATGTGATGTAGCACAGTGATGGAATACGTTGTGAAGACTGTGATGAACTTTGGGTGTCTGGTAACATTACACGCGTATTGCCAGTTCACGCCTTCATCAACCACCACATCAAACAAACAATCGTATATAAATGTGTGTGAATTATTCTTATAAAAACAAAATAAAATTAATAATTTTAACAGTTGAGATATTTATACTTATACCTTGTCAATAGGAGATGATCCGTCACCCGTTGTAAGCACCGAGACACACCAAGCGCCAGAATTTGTTATCCATCCTCAAAACCCGGGGCAAAGTGGTAACTAAGCTATTTTCAACGCCAAATTGCAAAGATAATTTGACATGGATTGCGATGTGAATGTAAGATAATAATAGACATGTTTAGATGAATATAATTCGTGCTTACTTAGGCATAATGCAGCTGTCTTTCGCATATTATAAGATATAACCTTCAGGACCTAATTGTTTATTCTGCCATGATTACAAACCAATAGGAGGCGACACTGATTTTTAGGTGCGTCGAGTTGACTTGAAAATGAAATATGAAATGAAAAATGATAGCATCGAAGGTCCTTTTTCATACTGTTCATATTTACCTGCAGAAAAAACCATTTAGGCACTGGAGGTTATAACTTATAATATGGGAAAGACAGCTTCACTATGCACGTGTAAGCACGAATTTTATTCATCTGAACATAGTCTTATCTGAACATAAATTCATCTGAACATGTCTATATTATTGTCTCAAATTACACTGGGGAACAAATTTTTGTTGAGTTAGGTCTGACACTTGTTATTAAGTAATTTTTGGGTGCTGAATCCAAAACTGATCTCAGTTTTTCTCTATCACGTCAAGTTTTTGAACTGTAGGATTTTCGTTTTCTTAAAAAATATGAAAAATACTGTACATAACAGTAACAGTGCTTATTTTATAAAAAGTTGCAAATGTTAACATACAATGAAAAATGAAAGAAATAGGCATGAATAGAATGTTTATTTAACATTATCATGTTTTTAGAAAGGATAAGGCTATAATTGTGTGCAGGTTAAGGTAAAAATTTACGTTTGTAGCTTTGTCTGGAGTGTTCAACTTGAGGACTATCGCGTTTGATGCTCCAACAATAGTCAGCCATCATATGCACATCCCATCTACCCTGGTAACGTTCTTCCATAACCTTCAAATCTTGGTGAAATCGTTCACCTTGCTCGTCGCTAGCAGCACCAAGATTTTCCGGAAAGTTGGCAAGATGGCTATGCAAAAAATGTACTTTAATACTCATGTTGCAACCAAGCGCCTTGTAGCTCTCCAATAGTTTCTGAACAATTTCTGTGTAATTACTTGCACGTGTATTTCCAAGAAAGTTCTTGACGACGTCTTTGAATGATAGCCAAGCATTCTTTTCAAGGTCTGACATAGTACCGTTGAAATGTTCATCTTTGATGAGCTGTCGAATTTGTGGACCATCAAACACACCGGCCTTGATTTTTTCAATTGACAGTCCAGGAAATGCCAAGATGATGTACTTCAAACAGTCGCCATCAGTTGACAATGCTTTTACAAATTGTTTCATGAGGCCTAGTTTTATGTGCAGAGGTGGGAATATTATTTTCTTCCTGTCAACAAGTGGCTCATGTACAATGTTAGGATCTCCAGGTTTAAGATCAGATCTCTGAGGCCAATTCGTCTGAACCCAATGCTTCTCTCGAGCTCTGCTATCCCACATACAGAGAAAGCAGGGATACTTTGTGTATCCACGTTGTTGACCAAGAAGGAAGGACACCATTTTAAGGTCAACACAGATGATCCAATTGTGTTTGTCATATTGCAATAACTCAATGACTCTCTTTACATCTCCATATTCTTCACGAAGACAGACCGAATGCCCAATAGGGACTGCGCCAAACAAATTGCCATTGTGTAGAAGTTTTACTACAGCTCACAAGTGGAATTTTGCTTATCTGGAGGGTAAGCTGTGGAGAAAAAACTTGACGTGCTAGAAAAAAACTGACTACAGATTTGGAATCAGCATGCCAATTTTAGTCTAAATAAGCTCAAAAATCTAACTCAACAATTTTTTTTTCTTCAAATTGTTCCCCAGTGTTATAATTGCAATTAATGTCTATTTCTCTTTGCAAATTGGCGTTGAAAATAGCTTAGTTACTCCTTTGTCCCGGGTTTTGAGGATAATTAAAAGTTTTGGCGCTGATAGGTGTCTACAACAGCTGATGGATTGTTCTTAATTGCTCGTGCAGGAAGGGGTGTTCCAGACTTGGAAAATATGCATCCAGGCCAGGTCAGGTCGGCGGCCAACCCATACAGCTGATCATCCTCCCTTTCGGGGTTGATAAATGGGTACCTGGGGAAACCTGAAGAAGGTAACTGTTGTAACCCGGATGTCACACTAACTCTGTGTCCCGGGGTAGCGGGTTGTCACCCACCACAGTCTCAAAGGCTACTGCGACGGAGATGAGCACCGAGGCAACGCGCAGCATAGCATATGTCCCCATCTTTACCTTTTACCACAAAGGAAAGTGATCTTAAATATTTTCAGTTTTCACCATCACAACTTTTTTATCATACGAACTTTCACTTGACTTAAGAGTTTTCATGCCTCCTGATTAGGGTACGCCGTAGGTCCAATGACAATTGAAATATATATTATTTCGAGTTTGGCAGGGTGTTTTCTTATGTAGAATTGAGTTTTAAGGGTGGTTTAACTACTTCAACTTTTTGGTTTGAGCACTTCTTGCTATGCAAAAATGGACTTTTATATTTATATGCAAAATATAGCTTAAAGTGCGATTTTGCATAGTAAAAATTGCTCAAATGCAAAAATGGAATGAGCTAAAATCGTCTTAGAATTCCATTTTACATAGGGAATTGGCATGCCAAAGTTAAGAAAAAGAATTTTTGTTATACGGCCTTTACCCTAACCAGGGTACCAAAATAGTTGGATTGGGTTACGATGGGAGGAAGGACAAGACCAGGCGATGGTGCCCGACAGCTATAGGAAACTCCCACCCAAGGTTGATCAGGGGGAGCAATGTGCCCAGTGACAGGGACCATCTGGAAGGTACCTTTGGCACTTTGTACCAGGGGACCCGGTGCCACCTGAGAAGCCTGCGTTCAAGGGCTCAGGCTCTCTATGATCTGCTGGTGACATACAAATCCACCGACTTTACTGATAGTTTCTGCAAGGTGACTCAACTAGGGGCCACACGGGGGGGTGGAAGGGTGATACTCACGCCATTTTGGAGAAATGCTGGGGCGCAAGCTCTTCGGGTTATATGCGTGTTGCACACAAACGAGTTGCCCCTGCGCCACCTTATCACCAGCATCGACGGGCCTACCTCAAACTGACACTGGCTTTTACGGGGGCCTGTGTGCAGTCTGCTGTCCAGGGAATGAGGAGAGTTTCAACGCATGAGTTCGAGGAGTGCCAGGCGTGAAGATCTCACGGAGATACCGGAGTATATCATGGTCAACATGTTCCACTGACCAGCAGGTCTCCTACCAGCTGGTCCAGGCTGTTTAAGCGGGGGCGCTCACATCCTCACGCAGCTCAGAGGGGATGGGGTCGCAGCCCAAGAAGGTCCAAACGCTGTGCCTTCTACGTGCGGACAGGAGCATGGTTCGCACACTCAGAATGTGTCTTCCTCTCGCTGATGGCGAGTCAGAGTGAGGACGACCGCAGGTTCGCCGTGACCCCAGATTTTGAAGCTGAGGCTGGCGGGGATTATGGGACACCAGTGTAAGACCTTGCATCACACCCAAGCTGAACTTGTCAGCCACCAGCTTGCAGACACTGATCAGCTGGCAGCCTGGCCAGGTGCACGAGCCGGCATTCACCAGTTCACTGTCCGGTAATCAAATCCAGGAGATCCTGGTCAAGCCGTACGAGGTTCCGTAGTTCTCTATCCACACTCAGAGCACCGAAAGGGTCGTGAAGCAGGTGACAGAGGCTGCGGCAGCAGTGCTGGGGCAGCAGGCCAGAGACGGGTTCATCCGGGCTCGGGCCCACCACCGGGAGACCATGCCCTGCTGCAGGTTTTTAAAAAGGACATGATGGACACGTTCTAGGCCAACGTAGAGGCTGTGACATTGTGATGTATGCCTGATGAACCAACTGATCAAAAGAGCTTACCACGCTACTCATTTGGAACTCATATTGGTGCATGATGCAATACACAGGACCAACCGGACACTGCGTACTCATTTAAGCATTATTCGATAAGGGTGCAATATAAAATTGCGATTTTGCATAGTAGGAATTGCTCACATGCAAAAATGGAAGTAGATAAAATCGTCTTAAAATTCCAATTTACATTACATTGACATTGGACATTGGCATGCTAAAGTTGAGAAAAAGAATTTTTGTTATACGGCGTACCCTACTCCTGATATAAGAAACTTGAAATCTACATTTTTCTTTCTTTTATAATCTTTGAGGCCTCGACACTCATGCATAGCAGATATATCTCAAAGACGCTGTGAGCAATTTTTATATGACCTTGATCACGCGGGATGAAGAGAGAGAGAGAGAGAGAGAGAGAGAGAGAGTCTCTCTCAGAGTTTAGGGAATAATGTTCAATCTCAAGTGAGAGGTTGACAGGTGGAATTCTTAGCATGTGGTTTGTCCTATACATGGACAGTCTGGGTTCATCTCTTTCACGCACTAACCTATGTACACTTGCTGGAGAACAATACCAACATTACTCTGCCGCGAGCTGTGGTGCTGCTCCCCTGCTGAGGTGGAAGGCTTGTGGCCCTGTCCTCCGCTGTCTGTATTGGGGGGGGGGGGGGGGGGGCGCGGTCCCTGCTACATGAGACCACCTCCGGGCAAGATCGAATACTCGTCTCTCTCTCTCTCTCCTCTCTCCTCTCTCTCTCTCCCTCTCCTCATCTCTCTCGTCTCTCCCTCTGCTCTCTCTCTCTCTCATCATCTCTATTCATCCACGTAATATTGGACCTGCCCCCCTCATCATTCTCTCTCTCTTCCGTCTCTCGTCTCAATCATCTCTCTCTCCTCTCTCTCTCTCTCTCTCTCTCTCTCTCTCTCTCATCTCTCTCTCTCCATCTCTCTCTCCTCTCTCTCTCTCCCTAACACGTAATATTGGAAGTTTGTTATAATCGTAAATACTTTATTTCAGCAAGATTAAGAGAGAGAGAGAGAGAGAGAGAGAGAGAGAGAGAGAGAGAGAGAGAGAGAGAGAGAGAGAGAGAGGAGAAGG
>JACEEZ010007058.1:75000-77500 GCA_016584305.1 Chionoecetes opilio | reverse complement strand
TAATATATCTATATCTATATCTCTACTCTCTCTTCTACATCTCTCTCTATCTCTTATCTCTATACCTATATATACTATCTATATATATACTATATATATATATCGCATATCTACCCTCTATCTCTATCGCTATATAATATTATATATATATATACCTCTTATTACTCTCTCTATTATCTATACCTATATATATATAATATACATATCTATATATCTCTACTATATACATATATCGATATATACCATATACTATATAGTAGTATATTACATATATATCTCTATATATTCTATATATCTACCTCTCATATATCTACTATAATCCTCTAGATATATCTCTATATATCATCTACATATCTATATATTACTCTATATACATATATCACTATATATCTCATATAGCTCTACCTATCATATATGATATATCTACCTATACTCCACTCTATATCCATATCCTTACATATCTCTATATATCTCATATCTCCCATATATAGTCCTATATCGATACATATATCTATATATATAATCCATATATATCTATACCCATCACATCTATATCTATCTACATATATATATATATAATATCTATATCTATATATATATATATATCCACATACCTATATCTATAATCATTCTCCATCTACATCCTATATATATATATATCCTAGTATAATTATTATATATATATCTCTATATATACTATATCTATATATATCTATATCTCTATAGTATCTCTATATATCTCAAATATCATACCTATATCATAATATATCCCTCTATATCAATCTATACCATATATATATATATCATATATATATATAATCTATATATATATATATATATCATATATATATATATCTCTATACTATATATCCATACCTAATCTACCTCTATCCCTTCTATATTCACATATCTACATATATATCTATATCATCTAATCTATATATATAATACATCATATATATCCCCTACTATAACCATATATATATGATACTATATCTATATACATCTATATTATATAACATATATATATACTATCTCTCACTCCATCACTCATCCTTGGGGGCATACCCCGGGGGCGCGTCGACTCGCCCACCCTAGCGACGCCACTCCCGGGGGTCACCACGCGCGAGTTCCCATGCAGCTCCTTTCCCATACCAAGGCAGCTCTCGACAAGAAACATCTAAGCTTGCGCCCAGCCACGACCGCCTTGTGGGCGCCCCCTTTGTCTCCTTCACGGCGGATTGTCTCTTACAGATACAACCCGATGGAAGGATCGTTTTCATGGTAGCCGTTGCCCACATGCCCATATATCCGAAGTTGGCGCTGACGGACTATTCAGGTAATAGGCCTCGATTCAGTTTCACGGTGCAATCCTGAATTTGACACACGTATCATCCCAAGCGATACACCCATGATTCTGCGAAGACACTTATTACCCAAAGGCATTGATTCGTCTCTTTCATGTCACTATTTCACGTGTCCATGTCTCACAACCATAGAGTGAGACAGGGATCACAAGGAATTGAAAGATCCGGATCTTTGTCTTCTGCACTGGTACCGACATTCCAAATACTCCCGCTGAGCGAGTCCATAACACCGTGGGCTATGCCAATCCGCCGTAAGACTTCTTGGCGTGACCCGCCGTCATTATGGACTGCGCTACCAAGGTATGTAAACTTTCCAGATCTCAATGTCCTCGCCACACGCATGAGCAGACTGTACTGCTTCATCTAGTAAGTATCCAAATACCTGGACCTTGGTCTTGAGCCAGGAGACCTCAAGTCCCAAAGGCTTTGCCTCCTCGTGCAGCGCCTCGAGAGCCATCACCAGGACCTCCAGTGACTCAGCAAAGATTACTGCATCATCGGCAAAAACAAGATCAGTGATCTTGGTGTTGCCGACGGATCCTCCACAATCACTTTGATCTACAACCTTGTCCAATACCCAGTCCATACAAGCGTTGAAAAGTGATGGGGCAAGGACGCACCCTTGCCTCACTCCTGTATTCACAGGAAAGAAGCTGGATACACCTGCCCCACACTTCACAGCACTCTCAGTCCCAGAATACAGACCAGTTATCAAACCAATAGTCCTTGCAGGAATCCCTCGAAGTCGCAGAAGATCCCAAAGTGACTCACGATGCACTGAATCAAACGACTTCTTGAGATCAACATAGGCTGCAAGCATCCCCTGTCGAAACTCACGTCGGCGTTCCATCAAGACACGAAGCGCTAGGATACGGTCCGTTGTTGACTTACCAGCCGTGAACCCAGACTGCTGAGGTCTCTGATGCTTCACCAAATGACTGCGAATTCGTGTCAGCAATAGATGGGCAAGCACCTTGCCTGGTACGCTGAGCAGTGTAATACCGCGGTAATTGTTGAAGTCCTGACGGTCTCCTTTCCCTTTCCAGATAGGGACGACCAGCCCCCTTTTCCAGTCAGGAGGAATGGTACCTGATTGCCACACGGCAGTCAGGACAGCATGTAACCCGCGGATC
>JACEEZ010007058.1:0-65000 GCA_016584305.1 Chionoecetes opilio | reverse complement strand
AACATTAAATGAAACTGGTATTTTTTTAGAAGTAATTGTAGCAGTATTAATAGTAGTAGTAATAGTAGTTGTAGCAGCATTAGCAACGGAAACAAAAGCATCAGTATAATTTAACCAAAATAACAGTTTTAAAAAATTACTACTAAAAAATTTAAATTCAGGGTTTTTTTCTGCTTTGGGCCTTTAAATGAAAACTGAAAATTGTCGAAAGTTCATTTTGCTTTTTGTAAGGAACTACACAGGGCCTTATTCCTCCTACCTGGGGAGGTATTCCATTTTTCACCCCCCCGGGGCAAAGGGTTCCCTCAAAATTTGGGCTTTTTTTGGCCGGTCCCAGTCAACCCCCCCCCCCCCCGTGCCCCGGGGTAGGGGGGTATTCTAGCCAGGGTGACTATAGCTGTTTTAAACCACGGGAACAAGCAGACCAGGAGCTAGAGGAGCTACAGGAGAGCTACAGCTCTCAACATAAAAAACACTTTTAAAAGAAATGAGCGCTCTTCAGAATCCCTTTCACTGCCCTCGACCCCAAAATTAAACCACTCCCCGCCTGCCTGGGGGTTTTTAAATACGTTCTGAAGTTTTGCTCCCCGCATTTTCCCCTTTCCTCCAGGCTGCAGTACAGGGAGTTATTTGGGTGCCCAACCCCTGCTCTGATATAAACTATTGTTTAGTTCCCGAGCGGGTTATTGTTTTTTGGTTTATGTTTTTGGGCCCGCTACCAGTTATTACCAAATTTTTTGTTGTGGGAAATATATTCTGGGGATCATACCCCCCTTGACCTTTTCTTCCCCCCCATTCTGAAAATTGATTTAAAACTAATTGAAAAAGCCCCCCTTGCCCCGCCT
Organism: Chionoecetes opilio; assembly: GCA_016584305.1. NCBI lineage: Eukaryota > Metazoa > Arthropoda > Malacostraca > Decapoda > Majidae > Chionoecetes > Chionoecetes opilio. Next base: position 64,155 of record JACEEZ010007058.1, on the reverse strand, counting down.
GACAGGGTTTGGGTGATTTTGGGATAGTTTGTTAGCAGGGGCAGCCCCGGGAACCCTTTTCGCCGGCAGCACGCCAAACCCGGGGGAAAAACCCCCCGTGGGACCACTGGGCAAAATCAAATCAACCCCCGCCCCCCTTGAGGCTTGTAAAAGGCGTTCCCTATTGTTTCCCCACGGGAATTTTGTACTGCTACCCCCACCCAAATGAACCTATTTGAAGTAACTTTGTTTTTTTTTTTGTTTATGGCCACCCGAACTTAGGGCTGATCTATACCCCCAACGAAACAAAAGGCGCATTTAGGGCACTAGTGAAACATCCCGGGCATTTTTTTTGGGGGAAAAAAAAACGCCGACAGCCATTGTGTGTGCCTCAGCCCTTTGCGCCCACACCTCGCTCGAACCCTGGAAATTTCCCTGCTTCCCCGTAGGGTTCCGGTGCATTGGACACAGTGCTACTCGCGTGTGTTACCTTTTGTGGGAGTAAACCCAGTGGCTACGGTTTTTAGTTTTGGGCTTCCCCCCCCTGCCGGCCTTTTCCCTCTTAGGAGCCCGGGGCGACTGACCCTTTTCCTTCAGTAGCCACCGGGCGCACTGTCGGTCCTGAAGCGCACAGTTTATCCAGCTTTCCCCCCGCCACCGCCCCCTGCCACCCTTTTTTAAAAAAACCCCAACCCCCGACACACGGGCACAAGTTCTGGACATTCGTGTTCGTGTCGCTGTATTTTTCATGTACTCCAAATTTGAGCTGTTGAAACGTTGGATTTTTTACCCTTTGAAAATACTGTTTTACACCCCATTCACCATGGGCCGGAACGAGGGGGAAAAAAAGAAGCAACCCCAAATTTTCACCGCCCTTTTTCCCCCCGTGCCCGCGAGAAAAGAAACCCGATTCACTTTACTTTTAAACCCCCTGGGGGCGGCTGTCATTCAAACCCCGCCGGGTCACTCAGGAACGTTTCCCCCTCCGCCCCCCATGGACCCCTTTTTGATCTCATGCAAAGGATGGGAGCGCAACGGCGTGAAGATGAGAGACAAAGGCGAGTGGAAGACAAACGGCGACGGTGAAAGGGGAAGTCTACTCGTTTTAGATGCTTATCACGCCCTGTTACCGCAACTGCCTCAAACCCTGTCCCTCTTTTTTTCCCAACCAGTGACGCCCCGCCCACAAAAAGAAGCCACGGGCCCCAAAACTAACAGCCCCCGCTTCCCCCAAACCCCCTCCACCCAAGGCTTTTTGTCCAAAAACCCCCCCCGTACTCCACCCTGAAACCTTTTTAACCCACATTCAGAAATGGAGGGGGGAGATGGAGAAATACGCCCCCGATGGTGGATCCCCAACTTGTCACATGAGAAAAACTCATACAGCTACGTATTTTTGCTTTTCCCCCGAAACGCAGCGATAAATTTGGGGCACCACTACAAATGCCCCCCCGACTCCACGCCTCCTGTAGATAGGAAATTAAGGGCCTGCAGGAAACAAAGGTTTAAGGCCCCAAGGAAAGAAAAAATTCGGTAGGGGGAAATCCCTTCCCGTTTAAGACAGAAAGGAGGGGGAATCGTTCCCCTGGGGCCCTTTTATGTTCGCCTGAAGCGGGGGGGTCTGAAGAAGCTGGCATCTGTAAGGGGGGAATCACAAGGAGTTTTTGGAAACCCAGCTCAAAACAGGGGATCTTTATGGGCGGGTTTGAGACGAAGAACGGTCCAAACCCCCTCATTTTTCCCTTGACGGCTTTAAGGGACTCCTTTCAGGATTTTGTGAAGGAATGTCGGTCCTAAAGAGGCCCGGGCCCCAAAAACCCCCGTCCCCGCCCTGCGAGCCGCCCCTCCTACAGCTGTGAATCCTGTTTGTAGTAAAAAAAGGTGAAACTGGGAGCTCATAAGGGAAAGACTGGGGTTTCCCCTGCCGTTAAAAAACCTCCGCCCAGCACACCGTGCAAACAAACTTTCGGAAAGGGAGCACGCCCCGCACTCTGCCCAGCTGCCGGGTCAGTGTACACTGCTTTGGGCGTACGGGGCCCTTTGGGCACAAAAACCCGTTAAAAGTGCCCTGCTAAAAAACACCCTTCCCTTTGTGCGGGGGGGGAAACGGTTTACTATGACAAGGTTTTCCCCCCCATGAAACCCAAGGGGCAGCAAAGACACGCAAACAAAAGCCCCGGCACCCTTTTTTTCGTCCCTACTCCCCTGGCAGTCAGCCGCAAAAACCCTCAAAAGCGTCCCCCACCCAAAGTCAGACGCGTGGGGGCGACTCCCCCTTCCCGTACCAACGTCTTCAGCCCAAACAGCGTACCGTCCCCCCGCGGGAATATTCACACTCTGCAGATCCCCCCCGACCCTGGCTCGGACGTTCCTTAAATTTGGGCCCAGACCCCCACGCCCCCCTGGGTTTTTTCCCCAAACATGACCCCGAACCCCGCCCAAGGCCAAGCGGTTTACAAACTGACGGTTCGGGAAAAAAAAAAGGCTTTCCCCTCCTGGGTTCATTTTCCCGGCCCCCACACTTTCACAACAGGTCGTGCTCGGGGTGGATTTTGGGGTGCCCCATGGCGTACCAAACCCACTCTGATTTTCGGATGCCATCTGAAGGGGCTGTCAATCATCTCACAGGGGTTTTCCCCAAACCGATTCCCTTTAGGGAGGCACCCAACAGGACCGACGGGGAGCAGTGACGAGATGGCTACACGCTTGGCCACCCCCCAGACCGGGCCCGGCCCCGCCGCTCCACCAACCCCCCCTTTACGCCATCACCCTTTCCCCCTCAACCCCCGGGAACACATCCCCTTTAGAGGGTCGTGGAACCTTTTCCCGAAGGGAAATTTTTCGGGGTGTCCCTTTGGGGACGAAAAGAGACGCCCAAAGGGCCCCGGGCCCCTCAAGCCGATGACGGCCCCCCTGAGGACCAAATTTAAGGAAGACGCCATACCCTTCCCCCGATCCACACCCCCCGTCTGATCCCCCTTTCTTAACGCGAGTCCCCTGGAGCGAGGTTTTGGGGCTATGGTGGGCCCCGGGATCCTTGTTTTTTTCCTTGGGCCCGGGGACCATCCGACCCCGGATAGTTTTTGTGCGGGGGGCAAACCCCCGGCAACCTTGCGCCGGCAGCAGCCCCTGGCAACCAATAGTGGTAGCGACTGGGCAGTCGGGCACACCCCCGCCTTGAGGCTTGTAAAGGGGTTTTCCCCATTATTTTCACTGTAATTTTGTACTGCTACCACCAAATAAAACTATTTAAAGTAAAATTTTGTTTCTGTGATTCCACTTACTTAGACTGAAACCCTATACACAACGAAAAGCTGATAGCGGTTGGTATAACATTATGGGAATTTTTGTTTCGTACACCTACGTATTTTACATTTTTTTCAACAAAAATGCAAAATTTGTACATGGGGCCCCTATCCTGTGAAAGTCTTTTTTTTTTTTTACTTTTTGGAGCCTAACGCGCCTGTAGATTCTTTTTTTCTTTTTCTTGAGGGCTTAGTTGATTGTCCCTGCACATTTTTGAGGGCTGGGATGGTTGGCCCTTGCCCGTGGTGGCGCAGGCTGGATTTTTATAGTGACACCTGCGATGGTTTTCTGTGATGGTTTGACGTTAGGCTCATGCTCCCACCTGGTGCCTTCCGCCGCACGTGTAGTCGCAGTCGAAAGGTTCAGCATGTGGGTATCTTCAGCCACTCGATGATGGAAGAAACAGTTGCTACTGGCTGGACTTGAACTGGGACCTTGTGCTCACAACCAAGGTAAAGAAAGAGAGGTAGCTTCACTACCCCGTCGCCGCGCAGGGGGACGTGACGTCGTGGATTATTAAGAGGGAGAGGAGGGGGGAAGAGAGACAGAGAACGCCTGTTTTAGCGGGAGGGAGGCAGAGAGGGATGGGGAAAGGAGGGAGGGAGGAAGGGAGAGAGCGAAGGAGGGGGATAGGGTGAGGGAAAGAGGGGAAGGAGAGAGATGAAGAGAGAGAGAGAGAGAGAGAGAGAGAGAGAGAGAGAGAGAGAGAGAGAGAAAAATTAAAGGAGGAGGGATGGTAGGTAGTATAACCTTATAAAGTAGTACATAGTAAGAGTAGAGTTGACCCAACCAGTAAGTGGAACGCAGAAGGTGTGAGATGAGAGAGAGAGATTGATTGATTGATTGATACATTTATTGGCCACTTTGTACATAACATAAATACATAACAATAATAATAATGCAGCCAAGGTCCATTGAGCCAAGGCTCTATTACGGACCTACAATTATAATTAATGTAAGCTGACGCATGTTGTGGCCCATCCACCACCATGGATTACTTGTTTCACAAACAATGAATCTCGCGGAAAATAATATGAAAAATAATGAATAATATAAGCAATACTATTAGTAATAATGGTAACTGATAATGATATATAAATAATAATAATAATAATAGTAATAATAATACCAATAAGCAATAGTAATAATAGTAATAATGATAATAACCATAATAAATAATAATAATAATAATAATATCAATAAAAATAAAAAATAAATAATAATAATAATGAATAATATAAATAATAATAATGATAATGATAATATTAATAATAATAATGATAATAATATTAATAATGATAATGATAATGATAATAATATTAATAGTAATAACGTAATATTGATAGTAATAATAATAACAATAATTATAATATAATAATATTTGCAATAATGATAATAATATTTATAATAATAATAATAATAATGATAAATGCACCTACCATAACATTACTATATGCAGTCTTTCAACTTGGGCATCACAAAAATGAGTTTTTATAATATAAGTGTCTTACCTAGAATAAAAAAAATAAATATTACCAGTAAATCTAATTGTAATTAGCTAATAACTTTGTTTTTGAGTCTGTTTTTGAGTCCAGCTCGTGAATTGCTGTTCCTTGTCTCTTGAGGAAGTTGGTTCCAGTGTTTGGGTCCCTCGGAATAGGATACTCTGTTGGGCGTGACTTGTTCAAACACAGTGGGGTTCTTAAATTAGTTATTCTTCTAGTGTCACTACGATCTATTACATTAAAATTACAATTTATTGGAAATGAATGCAAGGCCCTGTATACAAATAAGCATATCTGTAGGTGTATAACACCCTTGTAATTTTAATAAATTGTAGCTTATAAGAGAGGGTGAGTGTGATCATAGCGTTGGCTGCGAGACATTATGCGTATCAACTTCTTCTGTTCAACAAAAAGATGATCAATGTATGTTTTATAAGCTCCCCTCCCCCATAAAGAACAACAATATAATAGATATGGATATGCTAGTGAAATATATATTTGTTTAAGACTGTCATTATTCACATGGTCTCTAATCCTGTACATTATACCTGTTATTTTAGACAATTTTGTTTTTAAGCATTCTATATGAGATTTCCATTTTAAAGAGTTACCAATTATGACACCTAAAAATCTTATTTCATTAACTTGATTTATAATTAGATTATCAATTTTTATATTTACATGGGGTGTTTGTGTCATTAAGGGATGTGAAATCATGTAATTTGTTTTACCTATATTGAGTGTTAGTTTATTGCATTTGATCCAATTTGCTACGTGATTTAATTCTTGGTTTAGTGTAATTTTCAATTCATTAACATCTCTCCCGGTTATGAATATATTTGTGTCATCTGCGAAAAGTAAGAAATTTAATAAATTGGTGCTACGTGGTAATGTCATTTATATATATTAAAAACAATATCGGGCCGAGAATTGAGCCTTGTGGTACTCCAAAGTTGACATTATTATAAGAAGATGATGTGTTGTTGTATACAGTATATTGTTGTCTATTACTTAAATAACTCTTAAACCAGTTGTTAGCCGTACCTCGAACTCCGTACACTTTAAGTTTATCTAATAGTATGGAATGAGAAATGGTATCAAAAGCTTTTGTCAAGTCACAAAAGATTGTTATCTGGTATTGCTTACTGTCAATAGCCTCATAGATGTGTTGGATGAGCTGATGTACTGCTAACTCAGTGCTATAATTGGGTCTAAATCCATACTGATGTTCAGATAATAATGATTTTTGCATAAATAGTCCCCTGAATCTCAAAGCCATAATTTTTTCAAAATTTTACTTAAGCGTGGCAAAACTGATATAAGTCCCGTAGTTCTGGTGGAGAGATTTATCACCTTTTTTAAATATGGGAATAACTCTTGCTATCTGGAGCTGTTTTGGGAACAGTCCTTCTTCAAATGATCTGTTGATTATGTGTTGTAAATATGGTGACACTATACTGCTGCATTTTTTGATTATCTTTATATCTATGGTGTCATACCCTGGGGAAGTTAGTTTCAGGTTTTTTAGTATAGCTTCAATTTCCTGTAATGTTGTTGGCCGAATAAAAAAAGAAAAAGGTGTAGAATCAGGTAAGTAATTATTAAATGAAACTGGTGACGGGTCAATGCTTTGGGGCAAGTTGTTAGCAATGTTACAGAAATAGTTATTAAATGATTCAGCTATTTCCTGATTTTGTTGATAAAGTATTAACTGGGAATGAAATTGAGGTAGGAAGCTGATAACTATTTTTTCCCATGATGTTATTTAGAATTTCCCAAGTCTTTTTACTGTTGCCTGCATTTTCCTTTAATTTTGATTTGTAGTGGTTCTCTTTTGCTGCTCTTATTATAGAAGTTAAAGTGTTCCTGTACCTTTTAAATGTAGTTTCGTAAGTAATTGGCCACTTAGCATACAATTTCTGGAGTCTGTTACGTTCTTTGAAGGACTTTCTTATACCTTGAGTTATATAGGGTTTGTCGATATGTTTCTCTTTGACTGTATATTCTTTTACAGGAAAGTGTTTATTGTAAATAAGTAGAAATTGTTTCATGTAAATATCGAAACATTCATTTACCCCTGTATTAAATACTGCTGTTTCCCAATCATATTCGCTCAACTCTAATTTGAAATTATTGATATCTTCATTAGTGAAAATCCTTTTTTGAAAATTACATTTTTGCACAGGGAGAATTAATAATAGGCACAGAAAATGAACTAGAAACTGGAAAGTGGTCACTGATAGAAGTGTACAGTATACCACTGGAATTATAATTAAGCATGTCATTTGTCCATATAGGATCAATTATTGTGGCTGATGTTTTCGATACTCTGGTAGGTTTATTTATGACTGGAAAAAACATATGAGAATAAAACATGTTTGAGAAGTTCTGAACATGAACACTATATGCTAGAAGATTAATATTGAAGTCACCAATTATATAACAATGAAGTCTTACCCTAGACACAAACCCTAAAAATGTGTTCTAATGTTAAAAGGATTCATAAATGTTTGCGTTGGTGGTCTGTATATAGTACCAATTATAAACTTATGTGGCTTTGAAACTTTTAGAAACAAGGACTCAATGTGTGGAAGTTGTAAAGTGATGTCTTGTATTAGCATACCCTCATAAGGATTTTGTAAGTATATCGCCAGACCACCCCCATATGTGCTTTATTTTTAAAGTGTGCAGTATAACCATTTATATTATACAGTGTACAAATGTCATCACTTAGAGAGAGAGAGAGAGTGTGACACGACCCATCAAGGTCGCCGACGGCGGATTGACTGAAGCCAGAAAATATTTGATCCCTGTTGGCGCAATTATCTGTGACGTCACGCAGGGATGCGCACAACGGACTGATTTTGCCCCGACGCCCCCCCCAACGTAAAGCTACCTCTCTCTCTTTACCTTGCTCAAAACTACAGGCCCCTTATCCCATGTATTAAAAGCTGATTGAAAGAGCTGTTTCCCGACAGGATTCAAAACCGGGCATAAAGCTCCCTACTCCAAGATTTAAACCACTCGGCCCACCGCCTCTCCAGGCTAAATGAGACCCCTCAAACCAATTTTACGTGCAATTTTAAGCTAAAAATAAACAAAGAAATAAAGACAAAATAGGAAAGAAAAGTGACAGATTAGCGCGGAACACAAGGTGGGGGGGTGGGGGAGAAAAAAAACCAATTGAAGCCAAAAATGACGACAAAAAGAGAAAAATAAACAAACCCTATGTCTCTTTTTATGGGGGGCGAAATAGAGGGGACAACTGTGTTGCTTCCTGTGGCACGAGACCGCCGGGAAAGAGCACATATTTACCCACAAAACTTGCAAGGGGAAAAAGCTAAAGAGGACTTGGTGGCCCTTTTTAAATTGTTGCTAACGGCAACTCTTCCTGGTTTGGGGGGGTCTTATGGTAAGGTAAAGGAAAGAGTTTTTGGGGGGAGAAGGGGGAAAAAGAAAGAAACGGGAAAAAACAGGGGAAAAAAATTGGGGGGGGAATAGTAAAGGAAGGAAAGGGGAAGGAGAAGGGTAAAAAAAGGGAAAGGAAGACAGGAGGGGAAAAGAAAAATTAAAAAAAGGGGGGGGAAAGTTTTAGAAAGGGGGGAAAGGGGGAAAGGAGGAAGAAAAAAAAAATAAAGGGGGAAAAGGGAAAAAAAGGAGGGGGAGAGAGAGAGAGAGAGAGAGAAAAGAGAGAAGAGAGAGGGGGAGGGGAGAGAGAGAGAGAGAGAGAGAGAGAGGGGAGAGAGAGAAGAGGGGTTTTACTATTAAAATGAAAAAATTGGGAAAACCCTTTGGCACCCCCAAGTTTTCCCAATTTTTTCCATAAACTCTTCCCTTTAAAAACGCTAATTTAACGTCAGTAAAGGGGGAAATTTAAATTGGGAATCTTTTAAATTGAAAAAAACCCTTTAAAGAGAGCATTTTAGAAAAACCCATTTTTTATCAATTTTTCACAACATGGATTCACCAAGGGTGGCCCATGCCCTCCCAATCTATTAAATTTTTTTAAAAAGGAAAGTTTAGAGACGGCAGAAAAATGAAAGGATTATGATATAATATATCGGACTTTAAAAGGGGCTTTTGGAAAAAGTACCACACAGTGACTTTTTAAATAAGGTTTAAAGGGCCCTCATGGAATAGATAAAAAGGGGTTTTTCAGGGGAAATAAAGAGTTTGGCAAAGAAAATAGGAAACCAAAGGGGTTAAAATTAAGGGTTTCAAATCTGAATGGGGACGGGTGCCCGTGGATTTCCCCAAAAGGGTCTGTTTTTGGGTCCATTAAACTATTTTTGATTTAAAAATAAACGACTTGGATAGTGGGATTCCCGGGGATACACAATTTTTGCTGATGATCCTAAGGTGGTGGGTTTTTGGATCACAGTCTGAGGGAAAACCATTTGGGCGGGGAAAGACTTGGGTAAAATTAACGAGTGGGCAGCCCAGATGGCAGAGGGAAATTTTTAATATTGATAAGTACAGCTTATAAATGTTGGTAAAAAAAACCCTGGTAAATAGTTTCCCCCATAAAGAAATTTGTATCGCTGATAAAATAAAAAGGTGAAAAAGATCTTGGAGTAATTTGAGCCAGCCCCTCCGCCCCTGGGGAAACAATGAAAATTGAGGCCAGAAATGGGGAGCTAATAAGTTTTAGGATTCAAAACCCCAGAAGTGTTAAAAGTGAAGTGCGGCAGTTTTTTCAAAAGCTTTTACGGGGCTCTTTTCCAGGCCTCCCCTAGACTATGGGGTTTTCATTTTTTTGGGTCTCCTTTATTACAGGGGGTTTATAGCCTTGTTAAAAACAGGCCAAAAAAGGGATGACCAAAATGATACAAGGGATCGTAACTTTAGTTATAAAAAGGGAGATTAAAGGTTTTTAAAATTAAAACCACTCGAGAAAACGCAGAGAAATGGGCAAATCTGATAGAATTTTTTTCAGTGGATAAAGGGTTTAATAAAGGAGGGGGTAGGAAAATTTCCCTAAAGGGCTTTTAACCAGGGTAAACAAGAAGTAACGGTTCAGCGGGAAAAGCGTGTTTTAAAAGAAAGGAAAAGGGAAAAACGGTTTTCAAAAATTGGGTGGTAAAGGAAGGGAAAAGGGTTTCTCAGTAGCCGGTTTTTAGTGCGGGGGTCATTAGGGGGGTTTTAAAAGAGGGCTGGATGGGTTCATGGATGGGGAGAAAGGTTGGGTTTGTAGATAGTTTGGGTTTGACGGGAAAACCCCAAAACTATGGGCCCTCGCGGCCTCTTTAGCTTCCTTATTTTCTTATGTTCTTATTTTTAAAGCATTTTATTTCCCCTTTTCCCCCTCTCTCCTCTCCCCTCTCCTCCTCTCAGTCTCTCTTTCTCTCTCTCCCCCCTCCGTTCTCTCTCCCTCTCTCTCTCTCCCCTCCTCCCCCCTTCCCCCCTCTTCTCTCTCCCCTCTCCCCTCTCTCCCCCCACTAGCCAAGCCTTCCCTCCCCTTTCATACTGTCCTCATAAACATTTAACAGGGCCTTTTCCCAAAATTTTCCCACCATCAAAAAAACCTTACTCCCCAATACGCCAAAAAGTCCTCCCAAAAACCCCAAGTATTAAAGCTTTTTTTTTGGGGTTTACTGATTTATTGTTTGTTCAGGTTTTTCCCGGTAAAACCCGATTCGTATATGTGAGTTATTTTTCATAGGGAAATTTTTTTATTGGGGGTTGGTTATAATTTACCTCTCCTCTCTCTCTCCCCTTCCTCTCTCTGTCCCCCTCTCTCTCCTCTCTTCCCCTCTTTTTCCCCTTCGTCCTCTCTCTCCTCTCCCCCCTCCCCTTCTCTTCCCCTCTCCCCTCATCCTCGGCTCTCCCCCCTCTTCCCCCTCTCTCCCCCTTCTCCGTCTCTTCTCTCCACCCCCTTTTCTCTTCTCTCTCTCTCTTCTCCTCTCTCCTCTCTCTCCCCTCTCTCTCTTTTTTTATCAATGGCTTATGTTTTTTTGGGAAATTTGAAAAAAAAACCCATTTTCCTGTTTTATATCTTTTTTCCAATTTTTTTTTAACAATTTATTTGTTAAAAAACACCCACTTTTCGCGTCTAGGTTTTAAACAGATATGAAAATGCAATGCAAGTAAAAGAAATTTTAAGATAAATAAAAAAAATTTATCATTTTAAAGGAAACGTTTAAACCCTTTTTTTTTTTTCCAATATAATTTTTTTTTTGTTTCCTACAAATTAGTGATTGGGTTCGGTTTCCTCTCTCTCTCTCTCTCTCTCCTCTCCCCTTCCTCTCTCTCCCTCTCCCCTCTCTCTCTCTCTCTCTCTCTCTCTCTCTCTCTCTCTCTTTTTCCTATCTTTTTTTGCAGACGTAAAATGAGAGAGTGGGACGTGCATGGAGGGGTGGCGGGGGGAGGAGGGGAGGGGAAAGGGGCCGGGTTATGATTGTGTTATATTTCTTTTAATCCGCGCTCATCGAAGGACGGCCGGAAAAGCAAGAGTGGGGTTGTTGTTTTGTGTAATGTTGGGTGTGGGGTGTGCGTGTGTGCGGTGTGGGCGTGTGTGTTGTGGTGGGGTTTTGTTTTGGGTGTGTGTGTGGAGAAAAGACACCGAAAAAAAAACAAAAAAGAAAAAGAGATGAGAGGTATGAGAGACCCACAAAGCAACTTTTTAAAATTATTAAATTTATTATTGCCCTTTAAATTCCCCTAAAGGGTTTCAAAAAAAAAAATTTTGTAAAATATTAAACCCCAAAAAAAAGGGAGATGTCTTAAAAAAAAAAGGGTATAAACACCTCAAATTGGGGGTAAAAGGGGCATTTGGCGATCAAGCTTTAATTTCTATTAAAAGCCTTTCCTACCAAAATACTTAAAAACCCACGTCAGTTTCAAAATACGAAATTTTTAAACTTAAAAACAAGGCTGGTTTGGTAAAAAATAGTAGATCAGTCAATGAAAACCCAGATAAAAGCGCAAAAAAGGGGGTTTTTGGGGTGATTATGATGTCAGTGGTGAGATAAATTACATGAAAGCTAAAAAGGGCTTAAAAAATGATTGAAAACCCCAAAATTTCATAAACATTACGTGAAAAAGGGAAGGAAAATTAAGATTACAGAAGAGGGGTCCAAGGAATAACTAACTGGGCCTCGGGAAACCGTAGGGGGGGTAGAGGGAAGCCGGAGCGGGAAAGGATGAGGGTGAAATGAAAACTTTGGGGGACGGAACTTACCACGGGCCGGGCTGAGGGGGAAAAGAGTGGGGGATTCATCAACCCAATCAATCTTTGGGGGCATACCCGGGGGGCGCGTCCCCTTCCCCCCAACCCTACGCGCCCACTCCCGGGGGTCACCACGAGCGATTTTTCCCAAATGAGGCCCCCTTTCCCTTTCCCCAAGCAGCTCTGAAAAGAAACAAAACTTCCCCCAGCCAGGGGAGCCTTGTGGCCTCCCCCACGCCGGATTGTTTTCTTACGAAAACAACCCGGGGGAAAAGGATCTTTTTCGGGGGAAACGTCCCAAAATGGCCCATATAGCCGAAGTTGGCGCTGAGGGAAACAAAATGCGGGAAAAGGGGCCCCCTGGGATTCAGTTTTAAACGGTGAATCGCTATTTGATACTTTAATCATCCCAGCGATACCCCATGTTTCCCCTGCAAAGGGACACTTTTTAACCAAATGCATTGATTCTTTCCTCTTAAAGTCACTTTTTTAAGTGTCTATGTCTCACAACCATGATTAAGGGGGGGATCACAAGCGATTTTAAAAAACCCCGGATCTTTGCCCCTCCTGCACGGGTTACCGACAACGCCAAATACCCCTCGCTGAGAGAGTCCAAAAACACCGTGGGCATCCCAATCCCCGTAAGGCTTCTTGACGTAAACCCCCGTCATTATGGACGGGCGCTACCAAGGTATGAAAAAATTTTTTCCAAAAATCTAAATGTCCTCCCCAAACGAAATGAACAGACTGTACTGCTTATCTAGTAGGTCCCCAAAAACACCTGGACCTTGGTCTTGAGCCGGGAAAACCCTCAATTTCCCAAAGGCTTTCCCCTCCTCGGTGCAGCGCCTCGAGAGCCACCCACCAGGACCTCCAGCGACTCAGAAAAGATTACTGCATCAGGGCCCAAAAACAAAAAATCAGTGATTTTGGGTGTTCCCCGAGGGATCCTCCACAATCCTTTTGATCTAAAAAAACCTTGTCCAAAAACCCAGTCCATCCCAAGCGTTAAAAATTTTTTGGGCCCAAGGACCCCACCCTTGCCCCCACTCCTGTATTCACGGAAAGAAGCTGGTACACCTGCCCCACATTTCCCGCACTCGCAGTCCCAGAATACAGATAAGTTATAAAACCCAAATAGTCCTTCCCGGAAATCCCGCGAAGTCGCGGAAGACCCCAAGTGCTCACGATGCACTGAGCCCAAACGCCTTCTTGAGATAACATAGGCTACAACCCCCCCCTGTCAAAACCCGTGGGGGCGTTCCACCGGGGACACGAACCCGCTAGGAAAAGGGTCCTTTTTTTGACTTCCCCGGGCGTGAACCCGACTGCTGAGGTCTCTGTGCTTAAACCAGATGACTGCGAATTCGTGTAGCAATAGAGGGGAAAAGCACCTTCCCCCTGGAAACCCCTGGGGCATGTAATACCCCCGGTAATTGTTGCGCCCCTAAAACGTCCCCTTTCCCCCTTTCCCAGATGGGGAAACGCCCAGCCCCCTTTTCCAGCCCAGAGGAATGGTACCTGATTGCCACACGCAGTCAGGAAAAGCATGTAACCCGGGATCATGGCCTCACCCCCGGGTTTTTGAGGAGCTCCGCACTAAATTTTTAACAAACACCAGCTGCCTTTCCCCCCCCCTAAACTTTGCTACAGCTTCTTGACTTCGTAAAGAGAGAGTGCGGTTTCGTAAAGGGAGGTTTGGGAAATCCCTCCCTGTAACCCAGGGGGTGTGAAGCTGTTTCAGTTGGGGGTCCCACCGTGAACAACTGCCCAAAGTAACTCACCCCAAACGAGCCATCTGCCCATCCATGTCCGACACGGGGCGCCCATCTGCTTTTTCAATAGAAATCGCCCAGAAGGAGATTTGGGGAAACGGAGCCTTCTTGAGGGCTCGGTGGGGGGGTGGGAAAGGTCATTAAGCGTTCAATGACCCTCGACATCCTCACGAGACTCCTAAACATATTCTCCTTGTCTCCCCCAGGAGGGTTCACCCCGGCGTGGACAGAGCCCTGTCTGGTACGGTTTTTTCCAACCACCCAGGTGATTTCATGGAGTGATTAAAGGAAGACTGGTTCAGCCGGGGATTTTGTAAATTATATCGTTTATCTGCCCATCTAGTTATTTTGTATCTATCATGTGTCAATTTTATGGTATCTCTCTGTTTATATATAAAATGGCAGGATATTTTTAGGGGAGTATATTGTAGGAATACAATTTTCAGTTTTTTATTTTTTTATTTTCTCCATCACTATTTTCTCTCTAAAATTTGGGAATTGGACTCGTTTTTTTTCCGGGCGTTTTTTGGGGGGGGGGGGAAACCCCCCCCAAGTCGTGCCCATACAAGGGCCGTGCCCTTTGGGAAAATAAAAAAAAATGAAAAACAAACAAAAAAAAAATAAGAAAAAAACCCAAACTACAACATAACCCTTTAAACCTCTTAAAAAACAGCTGTACTTTTGTCCCTTACGTTCGGGTTGTTTTTTAGAGATTTTGCTCTGCTCGGGCACAAGGATTTGAAAGCGTTGAAAAACTGTGGGGAACCCTTTGTAACACTCTCACTCCCCACCCCCTCGAAAAAGCTGGTGGGTGGTCCAGTAAAAAAACGGGCCCCACCCCTTTTCTTTAATACTTTACACACTTATACACAGTGGGGCGGAATAAGGGCCGGAGGAAATTTGAGTACTGGTTTTCCTTTACCCAAAAGCATTTGGGGTCACGGGGGCCCAAAACTCCCGGCCTGGGTGTGAGGCGTTGGTAAAGGGAAAGGGGAGAGAGGGCAGTCCCAAACAAGTGGAAAAGGGGGGAGGAGTGAGGAGGTTTCCCCAACCCCCAGGATTATGGGTGGGAGGAGGAAAATATAGGGGAACCAATGACCAAAGGGGAAAGGGGAAAGGGAACAGGGCAATAAAGAGAGTGCGTGCCGGGCCTTGACATACACCCTGGGGAAAAAAAAGGAAAGATATACTATGTTTTCCCCAAAGCCCAGAGCCAGATTAAACCCCCTTTCCCCCAGGGGGAACATGTCCGGAAAAGGGTTCGCTCTGACCTCTTATTGGTTTTCGGAATTAAATAGAAAGCGTCATTCCTACAGTCCCCCTTTGTTTTTTTTCTTCAACAAACCCATATATTTGCTTATTTGTTTGGTGAAAGTCCCCATTCCCCACTGTAGGGAAAAGTGTTTTCACATGGGCCCCAAAAGTGGGCAATTTCTCCCTTTATGAAATAGATTTAAAAAGGGAAAAATAAAGGCTCGTAAAAAATTCCCGATGAGGGAGAAATGAAGAAAGGGGCCCTCGGGGGGCGCAGTAATCTTTTTGGGTCAAAAACCAAAACCCTTTAAACCCACCGGTCCCCGCCAGCCTAAAAACTTCAGGGGATTTTGAGGCTTTCCCCAGCCAGGGCCCCGAGGCGAGAGAGGGGAAAAAAAAAAAAAAACAAAAAGATTCAAAGATGTTTTTTCCCCCTTCCTCCTCTTTTTTGTCGTCATAATTGATCATAAGCTTTTTAAAAAGACGAATAATTAGGGGGGGGGGTCATTAAATTTGAGAGAGATGTCTATTGATTGTTCTGCCCCTTTCCAATTTTTTTTAAAAAATGTCCTTGCTTCTGTCCTTTTTGGGTTCTGAGGATGGAAAAATTTTTTGGTATTTAATAATTTTATTTTTCCCGGAGCTGTTTTTAAAAGCAACGACTGTTGTTGTTGTTGTTGTTGTTTTTTTTTTTTTAATTTTTTTTGTTTTTAAAATTGCTGGTTTTTACTACCCCTACTTCAAACCCCCCTTCCCAAAAAACCCAAACTACTGATACTGCTGCGGGTGTTAATTCTTCCTTCTACTACTAGTATCCCCACTATCCCCACTCCCACACCCAAACACTAAAACTACTACAACACTACTCCCACTACTACGACTGTAACCCTTACCATCACTACTCCCATTACACTACTAAGCGACTGTCACCCCCACCACTACCCCCATACCACCAATACTACAAACACCACCATCGGGTACATTATCAAAAAACGAAACTGCATCAAAAATTAAAAGTAATAACAATAAAAATGTTTTTTAAAAAAAATAACTATAATATGAAAAACCCCCTCAAACTTCATCCCTCTCTCCTTTGTTCGGGCTGTAATTTTTTCGTTGGGTTTTTATTATCAATTTTTTCATCTGTGTTTTCCTCCATCGCTTTCTATCCATGGGCTTTTTGGGGATAATCTCTCATATCCATTCACCAAGGCATCAAACAAAACAATCATTGGGGGGATATGCCGGGGGGGCGTCGCCCCCCCCACCCTAAAGACCCATTCCCGGGGGTCACCACCGCGATTTCCCCCTTCAGGCTCCTTCCCATACCAGGCAGCCCCTCGACAAGAAACATAACTTGGGCCCCCCCCCGAGCCCCTTTTGAGCGGGCCCCCTTGGCCTCCTCCACTCGGGTTGTCCCCTTACAGGGGGTACAACCCGATGGGGAAAGGGTCGGTTTTTTAGGGGACGGGGCCACATGCCCTTTTAGCTTTAAGTTGGCGCTGACTGACTTTTCAGGTAATAGGCCTCGTTCAGTCTCACGGGTTCAATCGCTGATTTGATACGTAATCATCCCGGATACCCCCTGATTCTGCGAAGACACTTATTACCAAAGGGATTGGGTTTGTCCCTCCAGTCACTATTTTTGTGTCCCATGTCTCAAAACCAAGAGTAAAAACGGGGGTCACAAGCGTTTTTAAGATCCCCGGGTCTTTGTCCCTCCTGCACAGTAACCCACAACGCCAAATCTCCCCCCCTGAGCGAGTCCAAAAACCCGTGGGCTATGTCAATTTCCCCCGTAAAACTTTTTGACGTGACCCCCCCCGTCCTTATGGACTGCGCTACCAAGGTATGTAAACTTTCCCCAAAATTTTCCCAAGTCCTCGGGCCCCAAACCAGAACAGACTGTACTGCCCTTTATTTTAGTAAATCTGCAAAAACCTGGACCTTGGTCTTGACCAAAAGACCCAGTCCCAAAGGCTTTGCCTCCTCGTGGGGCCTCGAGAAACCATCCCAGGGCCCTTTCCCGCGACTCAAAACAAGTTACTGCATCATCGGCAAAAAAAAAGACATGACTTGGGGGTTTTCCCGGATCTCCACCTCACTTTTTATCTACAACCTTGTCCAATACCCTTTTATACAAATGTTGAAAAATGATGGGGCAAGGACGCACCCCTTGGCCCCCCACTCCTGTATTCCAGGAAAAAAGCTGGATACACCTGCCCCACAAATTAAAAGTACCTCATCCCCCGAAACCCGACCAATTATCAAACCAATAGTCCCCCTTTCAGGGAAACCCTCGAAGTCGCAGAAGATCCCAAAAGTGACTCACGATGCCTGAGGCAAAAAGCCCTTTTTGAGTCAACATAGGCTCAAGCATTTTTCCTGTCGAAAATCCAGTCCCCCGTTCCCACCAGGACACAAGCGCCCAGGGTAAAGGCCGTTGTTGACTTACCCGGGGAACCCAGACTGCTGAGGTCTGTGATGCTTTTAAACCCGATGACTTTCGAATTTTGTGTCCCGCAATAGATGAGCAAGCCCTTGCCTTGGAAAGCTGAGGGAGTGGGAATACCGCGGTAAAATTTCTGCATTTTTTTAAAGGTTTCCCCCTTTTCCCTTTTTTAGAAAAGGGACCCTCAAGGCATCGACACATCATTTTCCCCCTTAAGGGCTTTTTTTTTTTTTTTTTTTTTTTTTTTTTTTTTTTTTTTTTTTTTTTTACATCTTGGCCTATTGCAAACCCCTTTGGCAATTTCCTCCAAAGGGGGGGGATGGTAGGGCCCTGGAGGCTCCTTGAGGACTATGATGGTTTTGGGCCCCCGCCCGTGGGGGGCGCAGGCAGGACTTTTATAGGGACGCCTGTGATTAGAGGCTCAGCTGCCCCCCTGTTCCCCCCCGATGCACTCCCCAAACAAAGGGGAAAAGTTAATGGGCAGGGCATGTGGTGTTTTTTAAAGGGCCACTCGAAAGGTGCATAAAAATTTTAAAATGGAAAAATTTTTGGGAAAAATCCACTCGGGATCGAACTCGGGTCTTGGAAGCCAACCGGTGACCCTAAAACCCCTTTTGCTACCCCGCCTCCCCAAAGACTGCTGTTTCCCGCATTTTTATTTTTTCTTCTAAATGTTCCCCTTTCCCCCCCAAACATTTAAATCCCCCAGCAAAAAAAACCTTTAAAAAACCCCTTTTTTTTTTAATTTTTTTTTACTTGTCTGTTTTTTTTCTCAATCTTCCTGATTCTTGGGTCGTTTGAAAACGCACTTTTTTTAAACCCTTTTTTTCCCCAACCTTTTTATCTCCTCATTTTCTTTTATCACTGGGCAGCTTTTTCCCTTTTTTTAATGCAACTTTTTTTTCCCTTTATCTAAAATTCTAAAGCATCTTTTTTTTTTTCTAAAATTTTATTATTTTCCCTTTTACCTATTTTTTCCCCTTTTTCCCCCTTCTTGATCTCCCGTTCTCTCTCCTAACCTTTATTTTTCCCCTCTTTTTACCCTATTCTTCCTACATCACAATTTTTCCCTTTCATCTTTGTTTTCGTGTTCGTCCCTCTCTCTTCGTTAATATCACCGCCTTGATGAAAAATGCGTCCTTTTTCCTCCTTCTGACGTTATACCCCGGTGATCACGACCCTAAAAGGGGTGCGCCGATCATTCCGAGACCCCCCTCGTATTTTTGGGACCGGAGGAGGAAAGGGCGTGCACGCGAGGCCTCCTGGGAAAGGGGCGAAAGGGGGGGAAAGGGGTTTCTTGAAGCTTTTTTTTTAGATTAAGAATTTTTATTTGATTTTTTTATTTTATTCATCAATTTTTTTTATTTATACTTTTCATACATTGATTTTTTGGCGGTGGAAAACTTTAATTTTTTTTTTTTTACCTTTTCTATGCCGATTCTGTCATCTATTTACTTTGTAGATATATATAAAAATATATACGTATATGTATATAATTTCGTTTTAATTTTATAATATATATATAACGGGATATATATAATACTAAGCCGCAAAGCCGCCCTCCGGGCGGACTTTTTTTGGGTAGCTCCTGCGGGGGGCTATTAGTGGTGGGCCTTTTGGGCCCCCCACCTGTTTTTGGTGGGGGCCCAAGGGCCCCCCAAACACGGGCCCTCCAGATGCCCCTTCAAATTTCCCCCGAAATCACGGGGGAAAAAAGTAGAAATCTATGTATTCCCCCCACCCATTTCCCCAAACCCCTTACCCTCACCCCCCACCCATTCACTCACCCATTCCCTCACCCCCCACCCATTCCCCTCACCCCCTTACCCATCACCCCCCCCCCTATTCCCCCACCCATCACCCATCATCCCCAACCCATCACCCCCCACCCATTCACTCACCCATCACCCCACACCCATTAAACCCCTCCCCCACACATTCACTCAACCCCTTACCCATCACCCTACATTTAAGGTTTTCCCCAATTCTCGCAACCCACTTTTTTTTTTACAAAAATCGCTAAAAAGGCTGCTAAAAAAAAAAAAAAAAAAATGATCGGGTCATTCAAAAAATTGGGGGGGGTTAAAAAAATTTCCCCCGGTCAAACCCCCGGGTTTCCCAAAAAATTTTCCCTATGAGGGGATTGCGCCACGGGGGGCCCGGGAAACCATACCCGACACACACCACACACACACACACACAGACAAACCACTTTGGGGGGGGGGTTATATTTACCATTACCCATCACCCCCCCCCTTTTTCCCCACCCATCACCCATCACCCCCCAAACCCATCCCCCCCCCCCCATTCCTCACCCCCGATCCCCCACACCCATTACCCCCTCACCCCACCCCATTACCCATTTACCCCCTCAAGGTTTTTCCCCATTTCTCGCAACCCCTTTTTTTTTTTACAATTATTGCTAATAGGCTGCTAAAAAAAAAAAAAAAAAAAAAATTCGGGTCCCTCTCAAAATTGGGCCCTTAAAAACCCTTCCCCCCGGCAACCCGGTTCCAAAAATGTGGGCCCTATGAGTTGATTGCGCCCAAAGGGGGGCGGGAAACCCATCCAGAAAACACACCACACACAAAAACACACACACAACACGACACACACACACACACCACCCCACCCCACACAAACCACACACACACCCCCCACACCACACACAACAACAGACAGACAGACAGACAGACGACCCGAAAAGAGACACACTTTTGCTTATATTATTAAAGATTCCCCCCTCACCCCCCACCTATTCCCCCACCCATCACCCACACCCCCCAAACCCCTCACCCCCACCCATTTTACTCACCCATCACCCCACAACCCCTTACCCATCCCCCCCCCCATTCACTCACCCCTTTAAAACCCCTACCCTAAAATCAAAGGGTTCCTCAAATTTTCGCAAACCTTTCTTTTTTTTTACAAATTTTCGCAATAGGGCTGCTAAAAAAAAAAAAAAAAGTGATTTGGTCATCTCATAAGTGGGCTTATGACCTTCCCCCCTGGCAACCTGATTCCAAAAAATTTTCCAAAATGGGGGTGTTTTTCCCACGGGGGGGGGGAACCTATACCCAACACCAACCCCACACAACACACACACACAAAACACACACACACACAAAACAAACACAGACAGACCACTTTCGCTTTTTTTAATATAAAGAATAGATATATATAGTTTTATATATATATTTTAAATATATATATATAAAATATTATCTATTTTATAATATATATTTTATTTATATATCCACCACACACACCACACACACACACCACACACCACACCCCAACACACACACACACAAATACAGGGGATCCTATGTAGGGGAAGCACGCTGGGTTTTCAAAAACCGAGAAGTCCGGGTCGCCCCCGGGCGGAGCGGAAACAGATGGGCTGTTTCCTTAAAACTCAGCCCTGTCCCACCCAGCAGTGAATGGGTCCCGGGTGTTAGCCGGGGTTTGGACCTGCTCTCCGGGGTGGGTTTTGGGCCCCAAAATAAGCACAAAGGATAGTGATAAAAATTTTGATATGGAGACGGGGCCATACGAGCGTTGCTCGGGCCCCTGTAAAATACAACTAGTTTAAATACAATAGATGAATACACACACACACAACCACAACACACACCACAACACAACACAACCCACACACACACACACACCACACACCACACATACAACCACAAAAACCACTTTTAAATTCAAAAGCCAAAATCCGCCTTAAATCCGCCCAAACCCCATTAAGCCCATAAATCCCAAAGCTGGGGCCTTTTATATTCGCCCCAGAGGGAAAAATTCACACCATCTCCAGCAAAAAAATCGCGGATCGGTTTTTTTAAGTCCTATCGAGAGGCGAAGGAAAAAGGGCGTATACGGCGGGGGAAAGGGGGAAGAAGAGAAGATGGTAAAGAAATACAGAAGGAGGGGGAGAAAATTTGGAAAGGGAAAGGGGAAAAACTCGCAGAAAGGAGGGAAAGGGGAAGAAAATTGTTTTTTATCAAATTTTCCTCCAACAATGCAATATTGAATCAAACAAAGACATGCGGGGCCAGTTTTACATACAGTGATGGCTTGCATGTAAGAAAATTTTGAACTTTTCTCGCCTTTCTCAACCATCACTCACTCTCTCGCTGTTTCATTATCTTCACTCAACGCGATTCACTCCCCCTTCCCACGATGTATTATTAATCGAACTCAGTCACTCACTCACTCACTCACCCCATGTACACACAAAAACACACACACACACACCGCGCGAGGTCAGTTTGAAAGTGCTGGTCTCCAGTCGTGGGGGGGCGGTTCGAATCCTCGCGCTCCCAGGGATTTTCACTGACAAACTCGGGCGTTTACTGCCCCCCTTGAGAAAGGGAAGAGGTGTGGGTGTGTGAGGTCCCGGAGCCAAAGATCGGTAATAATGAGCCCAAGCTCGCATGAAGGGTAAAAAAAGGCGATGCGAGCCAGTCGCGTGGACAAGACCGGGGTGAAAACACACACACACACACAAAAAAAAAAATTGTTTGTTTGATTAAAGGGAAAATCCCTGAAGCCCGCAAGCATCATGTGCATGTATTCACTTATGGCTTGGGAATGGCCTGTGAGGGCGGAAGGAGGGAAAGACGGAGAGAGGATTTTTATGGCTTAAAGGGAAATTTAATTTTTGGTGCGTTTTAAAATTTGTAAGGACAATCGCAGGGGGAAACACAAGGGAAAGCTTGATGAAGTGAGGTGTGAGGCAACGGGGGAAAAAGTCGTGGTCTAGTGGCAAAACCGACCAGACAACAAATCCCGTAGGCGAACGGGGTGGGGTTGGGGGGTACCTACAGCACCACTACATACCTCCCCTCCTTAAAAAGACCCGTCCCCAACGTTCACGAAGGCACATGGGGTCTGAACAAAATAAATGAATACTTTACAAATTGCCAGTACGATAATAGACAATTTTCAATCTTTGGGGGCACAACCCGGGGGGCAGTGCCACGCCCCCCCTTTCGACGCCACCCCCGGGGGTACCACGCGGGGTTTTCCCATGCAGGCCCCCTTTCCCATACCAAGCAACTTCAAAAAGAAGCATCAATTGCCTCACCCCACAGTTTGGGGCTAGGGAGCATATAACAAAAATTTTTTTTCTCAAACTTTGGCATACATTTTCCTATGTAAAAGGGAATTCTAAAACGTTTTTTATCTCTTCCTTTTTTGATTTGAGAAATTTCTTATATGCAGAACGCATTTTTATTTTGCACCCTTACGAATAATGCTTAAATGAGTACGCAGTGTCGGTTGGTTTTTTTTTCACATGCCCCAGTATGGTTCCAAATGACTACGGGGAAGCTCTTTCTGATCAGTTGGTTCATGGGCACAAATACGTGTCACAGCCTTGCGTGCCAGAAGTGTCCATATGCCCTTTTTAGCCCCTGAAGCGGGGCAGGTTCCCGGTGGTGGGCCGAGCCTGGATAAACCCGCTCTGGCCTCTCCCCCACCACTGCTGCCGCGTCCGTCCCTGCTTCACGACTTTTTCGGTGCTTGAGTGTGGATAGAGAATCCGGAACCTCGTACGGTTTTGCCCCAGGACCTTTTGGGATTGATCTCCGGACAGGAAAGGTGAATGCGGCTCTGCACCGGGCCCGGCCCCAGTGATCGGTCGCAAGGGGGGGCTGAAAATTTTCGCTGGGGTGAGCGAGGTTTACAGGGTGCCCCCATACTCCTCCCCAGCCCTCAGTTAAAAATCTGGGTCACGGAAAACCCTGGGGTCGTCCTAACTTGACTCGCCCAGCGAGAGGAGGACACTTTCTGAGGGGGGCGAACCATGCCCCTGTCCGAGTAGAAGGTCACAGCTTTGGACCTTTTTGGGGGGGGGGTGGGATGTGTTGGGGCCGTTTTCCTTAGTCTGTGGTGAACCTTGATGTCTTAGAGTTTGAAGTACACCTGCAGGCAAACACTTGACTAGGGTTTCCAGGGTGTTCAGTATTGCAAGTCAAGGGCCCTGCTTTGGGCCACGTACCGAGCGACTGGGGCTGTGGGGAGCCCTCTGGAGTGGACAATTGCCACATTGATCCCTGCGCTGACGGGAGAACCCCGCTCACAGCCTGGGCCCGCGGTAGGAGACCTGCTGGTAGTGGACATGTTGACCAGGTAACTCCGGTATCTCCGTGAGTTTCACCGCCTGGCATCCCCTGAACTTGCGTTTTACGCATCTCATCAACGGACAGAGACTGCACACTGGACCCGGAAGGACGTCAGGGAGGAGGGGGGGGCGATGTGGGATAAGGTGGCGCACGGGAAACTCGTTTGTGTGAACAGCATTACCAAAGAGCTTTGGGCCCCGCATCTTCTCCAAATGAGCGTGAGTACCACCCTTCCACCCGTGTTGGCCCCTAGGAGTCACCTTTCAGTACGATCAGTGAGTCGGTGGGTCTATGCACCCGCAGATCATAGAGAGCCCAGCCACCTGAACGCAGGTTCTCAGGGGGCACCGGGGCCTCTGGACAGTGCCCAAAGGTACCTTCCCGATAGTCCCCTGTCAATGACACGTCCTCCCCGATCAACCTTTGGGGCATTTTCCCCTAGCTGTCGGGCACCATCGCCCGGGGGTTTTTCCTTCCTCCCATCGTAACCCAACCAACTATTTTGGTACCCTGGTGCTTCCCCTGGAAGGCCCTGGCCGATGCCATTGGGATCCGCGGCCCCTCCTTGTTTGGATCGCAGACCAGGTACGACATGTTGGAGAAGGGGGCCGTAGCATAAGGCCTGGAGGAAAACCCGAAGCCCAAAGGGAGAGCAGCAGTGGGGGAACGTCGAACCCGGGTGCTTTCCGCGCCCGGTTCCGGACTGGCATTGGTTTTTTCTTGCAGTGGCCTGTCCAAGTACTGATCACAAGGGGGGCCAGGACCCCCGCCTTCCCCGAGCAGTCGGTCTAACAGATGGCAACTCCCGTTGTCCGCCCCTTTTTTCTGAGTGGCAGGGTTGAACGACCCTCCGTCCCCCTCCTCGAATTTGGGGATCTTCAGCCTGGCCAGGAACATTGTCCGCAGCTCAAGACGTTGACCTTTTATCTTTTGCTTCGCTTCTTCAGCTTAGCCTCCTCTTCCCAATGCTTTTCTTTGCTGCATTACTTGTTATGCGTTCATTTTGTTAACCCTGTCATATCGCACTCTCCCCCCCAACTTTGATCCCTGGTAGTCAGCCACTCCAGGTTAAAGTAGGGACTTTTTCTGGCCACGGGGGCAGTCACATGCCGTTGCTCTCGGTGGCCAGTGGGGGTTGGAGCAGGGGATCCTGGTCCTTTTCAGAGGAAGATCGTGTGAGGGCAGGCCATGTAAAAAAGCTGTCCAATTTTTCTCCCCGAATTCCTTACGTTTAGTTGCTCTGTCTCTCACCACTTTATAACCTCTTCCCAAAAAAGTTTCCTTCTGGCAGGACCGGGCAATAACAACCACTGGAGGGGCAAATGGGGGTTTTATTTTTCATGGACAAGCACCATGGGGGTCAGATCCCTTTGCAATGTTTTCACTGGGTACCCCGCTTGTAAAAACCCCCCCCGGAAGCGCTGAGTTTTGGAGAAGGATTCCCCCTTTATCACGCCGGATACGTAGGGGACTCACTTCGCAAACTCTCGTCCACCGCCCAAAAAAGGCGGCCAACTTTGGTCCCGAGTCTGTCTAGTTGCGGGCTTTGACCCCCTTTGGGTTTACAGGAGAACATCCTGAAAAAAAACGTTTTTGGGTAAAATTTATTTTGGGCGCTACATTTTATAGAACTTATTTTAGTTGTGAGAAAAAGGGTGTTTTGAAAAAAATGCCTTTTAAACTACAGGAAATCGCCACAATCCTCCCCGACCTTTTTTCGAACCAGTAGGTACAGGGGAATCAGGCCCCTTTATAACACCTGACACGTAAATAATTGTTTTTACTATTTTCTATGCGATCATCCCCACAACAGGAATTCCCCCCGGACAGGTTTATATTGCCTAATACAACATCCCGGCTGTTTTTTAAAACGTGCATCGTGGGGAAAAACAATTGTTTACGAAGGGCGCATGATTGCTCCCAAACTTAAATTACAGAAAAAGAACAAAAGAGTCGTAAAAAATCACTTTAAAACCCCCATCAGTGAAGTAGATGAAACAATTAAAGCTTTTCAACAAAAAAGTTTATTTTTTTTTAAAATCAATACTTACCCCCGACATACCCCGGCCTTGCCCGGCAGACAAGGTAGTTCCATGTAACGCTCAAAAACTCTTACCCGCACCCGTTGGCGTTTTGCGAAGTATTGGCAGTATAACCCGTCGTTCATTTTGCCCCTTCCACTTTATTTGTAACGGGATCAAAAAATTGTGATAGGTGCAAATAAGTCGTTTCTTTTGCGGTGCTAAGATAGTTTGTATAAATATAAGAGTCCATTTTTTCAAGCAAAAAGTGCTCAAACAAAAAGTTGAAAAGGAAAAAACCCCCCTTTAAAAATTTAAAATTTACATAAGAAAAAAAACCCTGCCAAAAATTTGAAATAATCAATTCACTTTTATGGACTCGGCGACCCTATTTTTGGGGGGCCCCCCCGGTCCTCAACGCCCCGGGTTTTTTCTTACAGACAACCCCGATGGGAAGGATTTGTTCAGGGTAGCGTGCCCTGCCCATATAGCCGAAGTTGGTGCTGACTGAATATGCAAGTAATCGGGCCTCGATTCAGTCTCACGGGCAATCGCTGATTTGACGCGTCATCATTCCAGCGATACCCCATGATCTGCGAAGTTCAACTTATACCCAAAGCACGATTATCTCTCAGGCGCTATGATGTGTCATGTCTCACAACCATACAATAAAACCAGGGATCACAAAGCGAATTTCAATATCCGGATCTTTGTCCTTCTGCAACAGTACCGGAACACGCAAAATACTAGTGCTCAGCGAGTCCATAACACCGTGGGCTATGCAATCCGCATAAGGACTTCTAACGGACCCGCCGTCATTATGGACTGCGCTACCAGGTATGTAAAACCTTTCCAAGATCTCAATGCCTCGCGCACGCATGAACAGACTGTACTGTTTCATCTAGTAAGCCTCCAAACACTGGCCTTGCGTCTTAAGCCACGGAGACCTCTAGTTCCAAAGGCTTTACCTCCTCGTGCAGCGAATCGAGAGCCATCACCAGGGACCTCAGCGACTCAGCAAAGATTACTGCCTCATCGGCAGAAATAAGATCAGTGATCTTGATATGCGAGGGATGCTCCACAATCACTTTGATCTAACACTTTGCCCAATACCCAGTCCTACAAGTGTTGAAAAGTGATGGGGCAAGGACGCACACTGCCTCACTCGTGATGAACAGGAAATAATCTGGATACACATCCGCACAATTCACACACTCTTGAGTTAAAGACAGTGATCAAACCAATAGTCCTTGCAGAATTGCGAAGTCACAGAAGATCCCAGAGTGACTCAAAATGCACTGAGTCAAACGCCTTCTTGAGATTAACATAGGCTGCAATTATCCCCTGTCGAAACTCACGTCGACGTTCCACCAGCACATGAAGCGCTAGGATACGGTCCGTTGTTGACTTACCAGGCGTGAACCCAGACTGCTGAGGTCTCTGATGCTTCAGCAGATGGCTGCGGATCCGTGTCAGCAATAGATGGGCAAGCACATTGCCTGGCACGCTGAGCAGTGTAATACCGCGGTAATTGTTGCTGTCCTGACGGTCCCCTTTCCCTTTACAGATAGGGACCACCAGCTCCCTTTTCCAGTCTGAAGAGGAATGGTACCTGATTGCCACACGGCAGTCAGGGCAGCAATACAGGTCACAAATAAACTGCATCCTCACAAGACAATAACAATCGAAGAGGGCAAAAGAAGACTAGGTGTCGTATAAAACAGATAATTTATTTGCAACACAGAAAGGCATTGAAAATTATCATAGAATACATATACATTGAAGTACTGCAAACAACAACAGAAATAAGCGGAGCAAAACATAGACATAATTTCAATACGTGAATTAGAATGAGCCACACATGCACTGAAGCGAACAGAACATAGATAAAATCACAATTATGAGTGAATTAGAAGGAGCCACACATGCAACAATTGCAAAAAAACGGGCGTGATATATTAATACAATATCAATAAGTAGATTGACCAGCCACACATGCAACGAAGTGGACATAATATATCGATCTAATCACAAAAAAATATGTGAATGAGAATGCGCCACACATGCACTTAAGTGGGCAGAAAATAGATAAAATCACAATGATAAGTGAATGAGAATGAACAGAGTAGTAGCACTGTGCCACGTGCGTGTATCAAACGAAGCTGCATACGAGCAAACGTTATGTTATGCCACAATAGTAAGTGGAGTAGAATGAGCCATAGTACGAGCACAGTATCACTGTATCAGTAGTGTGCAACGATAAAAGCTACAAACGTGCAAAATAGAGTGATCAGAGTAGTAGCACAGTGCCACGTGCGTGTATCAAAAGAGGCTACATATGAGCAAAATGAATATCTTAAAACAATGTTAAGGGGAGGAGAAGCAACCAGATAGCTACACATACAACAGAAGAAGGGAAATGAGGGTAGAAACATCAAATCAATAAGATAGCAACTGCAACAGTAGGACAGTGGAGTACAATAAGCCAAACAAGTTAAAATATGCAAGAAGTCGGCGTAAGTAGGGGAGGCGATAGCAGAGTAGTTAGCGTCTCCGAGTGGCGTTCTCGGTGACCCGAGCTCGATCCCCGATGAGAACTAAAATCATTTAAATCTTTCTCTACACCGTCGAGTGGCCCAAGAACACCCACATGCTGCCCATTAACTCTACCTTCGATTGCGAGTGCATTGGAGGACACAGGGTTACGGCATGAGCCTCTAATCACAGGCGTCACTATAAAAATCCTGCCAGCGCCACCACGGGCGAGGGCCAACCATCACAGTCCTCAAGTGAAATTCCAGGGCCTACTATCCGAGCCCTAGAGGGCACTGCCTACAGGCGCTATAGACACAAACGTAAAAATAAAATTAAGTAAAAAACGTAAAAGTAGTGCAGTATTTGAAATAAGAGAACAACAATGAAGGCAGGGAAGTGGAAAGGAAAGACCTCGCCAAACAAGCAGAGTAAGCAGGAAGTTGGTGTAAGAAGTGCATATACCAGATAAGTAAAGAAAGTCATGTTAAGGAAGTAATGACACAAGGCAGGCAAAACTATATTTTTCGTTGGA
The DNA here is from genome assembly GCA_016584305.1 of Chionoecetes opilio. Classification (NCBI taxonomy): domain Eukaryota; kingdom Metazoa; phylum Arthropoda; class Malacostraca; order Decapoda; family Majidae; genus Chionoecetes; species Chionoecetes opilio. Next base: position 35,497 of record JACEEZ010007058.1, on the reverse strand, counting down.
CAGGACTCGTGCACTTCCTTTGTCGTCTCCACCCATCATGCACTTATCGCCTTACCGTCGCCCGCTCCGCCTCACTCAGGCCTGGCTAGAAAGAGACGACCCAAGGGACAAGCGTCGGTCTGAACTTTTTGACATTTGTGTTCCAGATTGTCACGTCAAGGGTTGCCGCGTTGACCCGGACTTTTAACTTCTTCTTTTTCCACATTCTTTCCGCTCAGATAACACATTACAAATATAGTACCAAAGAGAAATAAATAATTACGGATTGGCGCAGTGTCGCACACACCCTGGCCGATATTGATGCATTTGTACTCTTAAATCAATGCCTGTGAACTTACAGCCTACAGGAACAACATTTACACAAGGGAAAAAAATACAGAGAAGAGAGGCTGCTTTAGACTTAGAGGATTTAGCTAACAACAACCTCCGTTTCTGCAATCCGCTTAACACCGCTATTCAAAGACGATGCTAGGCAGTGGCGTTATGTAGTTGCTCACAAAGAAAAGCAGCTGAGTGGCTGAGCGACTAGAATGACGTCTCTTACTCATTTTCTCTCTCTCTCTCTCTCTCTCTCTCCTCTCTCTCTCTCTCTCTCTCTCTCTCTCTCTCTCTCTCTCTCTCTCTCTCTCTCTCTCTCTCTCTCTCTCTCTCTCTCTCTCAAAAGGCTTGTCATAACATGAATCCCAAATAATATCATCAAAGACCCTTGAGAGAGAGAGAGAGAGAGAGAGAGAGAGAGAGAGAGAGAGAGAGAGAGAGAGAGAGAGAGAGAGAGAGAGAGAGAGAGAGAGAGAGAGAGAGAGAGAGGCTACAGAGATGCGTGCAGGCTACAGTCAGTATATAACTTGAAATGTAAAATTATAAGTGAAGGTATCAAAGAAATTTAACCCGTGGGCAAGCTATATGAGACCTAGGAGTTAGGAAGGGATATTGATAGTGAAGATACCTTTTTGAGTTAGCTTTATAAAGAAGATATGTAGGGCAGAAATGCATCCTATGTGTAGGGTCAGACGGAGTCCTTTGTATACACCCAAAGTCTGGGAATGACGAAAGAACAGACGGAATGGAAGTAAAGTTGATTGGCAAAGCTTAGACATAAACGGGTATTGAAAGTTGTGTGATAAGATAAGATACGAATCTTTTTATTGTCCAGCTCCATACATGTTACGAAATGATTTTGTTTTAAAGCTAAGAACTCAAATTAATCAAGGGTCAGAGTATGTAAGGATAGCACGATAAAAAGCAACACATAGAAAGACATAGTTATTCATCGTTCTTAAGAACTATATCACACAGGATGAGGAGGTACAAGTTAGATAATAGTGTGTTTTTTTCTAGCACAAATGGTCATGAATCTGTCAGAGAAGGACTGCCCGGAAATCCAGTGTTAATCAAATAAAGGATTAGCCGAGAGTCCTAAAGAAGAGGCAGATGTGTGTTGAAGGTCACGTTTTGCTGCTTGGTAGAGAAATCAAGTTTGCGGCAGTGAAGACCAGCAGGTTGTGGCTTCCCTGTGCCGTAATGAGGGAAAGGTCAAACTAATGTTAATCGTCCCGCAGCAATTATCCCGAATTCCAATTAAGAGATGTCATTTGCCACACGACGTTGTAGAGTCGTCATTAGAGTTTGAGTCCATGTAAAGGCATCTATGAGTAATATAAAAGTAAAGAGTTGATAACAGCCTTGCGAAGCTACAAGTATGAAACTGATGAATTTATGTGAACTATAATTGTAACATTCATCTGTGTATCCGAATGGTTGCCTCCTCTTTCCCTAGATCTTCATAACAGGAATCTGCTTTTGTTTCTCGTTGATACAAGGCAGCATCCAATAATGAATTACAAGAATATAAGTCTAAAAAATATTAGAATACACTAAATAAGATACGATATTATTATAAAAGTTCCTTATACGTACTTCAATCTTGTTCTGTAATCTTCGTGGAGTTTTATTCGTTGTTATTTTACTACGATGAGATACTACTGTGTGTGTGTGTGTGTGCGTGTGCGTGTGCGTGTGCGTGTGCGTGTGCGTGTGCGTGTGCGTGTGCGTGTGTGCGTGCGTGCGTGCGTGCGTGCGTGCGTGCGTGCGTGCGTGCTGCGTATTTCATCCCCTTTAAAACGAGCCTTCCCAGTGTACATGTAAGCACGCGTGTAGATTCATCAATAACTATAAAGTGCACATACCTATCATGACGCTAACAATGAAGACAACTTAAAGTGTACCATGGAACTCTCTCTCTCTCTCTCTCTCTCTCTCTCTCTCTCTCTCTCTCTCTCTCTCTCGCTCTCGCTCTCGCTCTCTCTCCTCTCTCTCTCTCTCTCTCTCCTCTCTCTCTCTCTCTCTCTCTCTCTCTCTCTCTCTTCTCTCTCTCTCTCTCTCTCTCTCTCTCTCTCTCTCTCTCTCTCTCTCTCTCTCTCTCTCCAACACGACTGTTATGTTCCGTTTATTTAGTGTGCTGCGCCAGACACAGCTCGACCATGAACCAACTTTTTCCATACCATACTTTAAGGGAATGGCAGAGAGGATTGGACGCCTATAACAGTACACAAAGGAATACAAAGGAAACACAAACAGCAATAGACTATTAGGTCCTTACATGGCAAGATGGATATATGGCATCGCACATATGGCTTATAGATAGCAGAAGAGCTGAAGGTACAGAGAACGGAGGTAAAGTATTGAGAGGTATTGAAGGAGACACTCATGGGTAAGCGGGGGCTAATTTTGTACCTTATGACGAGACGTTCTTGACAGACGGGTCCACCAAATTTAGCACACGAATAAATGTTGCTTTAAATGGATTCAAAGGCTTATTTTCTTAAATTGGATTTATTTTGATGTATTTCCATTATATGTTGTCTAGGGAACTGTTACGTGTTTTTTTCTCATATTTTCAAGTCTTTTTATCTTATTGTTTTCTCGCCTCATTAACATTTATCGTTGGTTTTACATGTATTACGAATGTCGCGTCTCAAGGTCCATTTCTTTCTCACCTCTTGTTATTCTAACCTTTTCTCTTCCTTGTCTTGTCTACCACTTCCACCTCTATCCCTGCTTCCTCTTTAACTAAACGCCTCTCTTTATCCTTCTATCCTCTTCAGTTTATCTTCTCTCTCTCTCTCTCTCTCTCTCTCTCTCTCTCTCTCTCTCTCTCTCTCTCTCTCTCTCTCTCTCTCTCTCTCTCTCTCTCTCTCTCTCTCTCTCTCTCTCTCTCTCTCTCTCTCTCTCTCTCTTTCACACGCACACGCGCACGCACGCGACTTGCGTGGACAAGACCATAGGTGACTGACACACACACACACACACACACAGACACACACACACACACACACACACACACACACACACACACACACACACACACACACACACACACACACACACACACACATACACACAAACACAGATATATATATAATTCTCATTTCTCTCATCGTTTTTCAACTCCTTGCTCCTCTGAATGAAAAATAACCTTGTCCCAGAATGTAGTACGTCATTCATTGAAGATGAATGGAAAGCATCCAATCGAATAATCTGTCAGGAACATCAGCTTTTTACTCTCCTACTTTGACTACTGAGAATATGAGGGAATTCTCAACCGGCGTCGCGACCCTCACACCTCTTTCACTGCCCTCGTCCTCTGCCTGGTTATGCATGCCGACTGGTGCCTCGCAGGGATATCGTTGGACAGGATCGTGCACTTCCTCAGGCGTCTGCACTCCATCATGCACTTATCGCCTTACCGTCGTCTGCTCCGCCTAACTCCCGCCTGGTTGGAAAGAGACGACCCAAGGGACAAGCGTCGGTCTGAACTTTTTGACACTTGTGTTCCAGAAGGTCACGTCAAGCGTTGCCGCGTTGACCCAGACTTTTAACTTTTTCTTTTTTACACATTCCTTCCGCTCAGAGAACACATTACAAATATCGTAACAAATAGAAAAATTACGGATTGGCGCACACATACTAGCCGATATTAATGCATTTATTGTACTCCTCAATCAATGCTTGTGAAATTACAGTTTATAGGAACAACATTTACAAAAGGGAAAAAGATACAAGAAATTTCCTGCAAGAACATATTCCCCGCCTGGTTTTCTCTGTTTGTGATTAACTTGTGCGTTATTTCTTCCATGCCTTTGCTCTAAGAAGCCGCCATAGAAGTGTGGAACGGAAGGAGATTCCCCCTCGACAAAACCCAGAGGAGGTAAATCAAGGGCGCGGCCCCAACAGCCTGCAGGGGCCTTTGGTATGCGAGGCCTCACTCAACCCTTCCCCGGAGTCTAAGCTTCATATGGAGATGAAGTGAGGCGCAGAGTCTGCTTGAGCCTACAGTCTGGCGCCCAATAAGTCTCCAGGCAGTTTCCAATCTGTTATTGATCCAGTCAGGATATTCTCGCCAGACTGTGATCTCAGTTACATATCATCGACAACCCATATGCACGAAACGATGCTGGACGGTTCGGTGAGGGAGGTAGAAAGTGTAGGTGAGGGACAAGATAGGTGAGGCAGGCTTGAAAGAGCGGACTGAGGGAACACAAAGGGGTGAAGGGAAAGAAGTACGGACCTGGAAGGTAAAATGTTATAGAATTTTTAAGGAAAATTAAAAAAAGAATGGTAGGATGGAAGAGTGAAATATGGGGAAGAATAAAAAATATACAGTAAAAGAGAAAAGGAAAAGTATTGGAGAGCGAAGACAGGGAGGCGGTGACAAGGAAAGTAGCATAGCGTGTAAAACAAAAAGAAGGAGCAAAAGGCCTCCATGACGCATGACCAGATGAAGCGAGGGGCGGTAAGTCGAGAATACTGTCAAGGAGAACACTCATTGGTAACACAGCGAAGCATAGTTGGCCGCCGGACAACTATAGTATATTAACTTAACGGGAGGGAGTATAATGGAGGTCATGTCTTAGTCTTGAGGTGGATAAATCGCGGGTCGGAGAGAGAGATAACACCCAGCAACACAAAGCCGTCTACACCGAGCGTCCAACAACACAGACACAAACCAGGAGCAAGATAAGACTCGATACCATGTGACGAGATGCTGTAACTCGCTGCTGCAACGGATGACGATACTCTACGCGATGAATGTAATAATCAACCCCAAGTTATTTACGTTTCAGATCTCCCCAAAATGACATTCTGTCCAGGGAAAGTAATGAAAAAATAAAGTGATCGCGTACAAACCTCATTACCAAGAAAATCAATAGATGGTTTTAATTAATTCCATCATAAATATGTGTGACGGATTTGAATATTATGAACTGTTAGGCAAGGTGCTGCATCCGATGGCTTAATGATGATGATTATGATGATAATGACTGAGTAATTAATTCATCGTTTTCATTATTTATGTTGATATAATTCTTTTATATATTACTGATAATTACCATTATTTTTATTATTGTTATTACTGTATAGACATACTGACAAGTGTAGAAACAGGTGATGAAGAAGACACGGGCTGGGGAGTGAGTACTTTATTCCTGACTAGTTTCACCTTTACCGGGCTTCATCATAGGAATGAATGGAATTAGTAGAATGAAAATCAAGAATTTCGTCTCTAAGTCCCAAGAAAAATTGTGGTGTACCAGATTCCGTGTGGTGGATGCTACCGCAAGTATCACGGTGAGTCCAGCAGAGGCCTTTTTAGACTTAAAAGTCATGAGTTTCTCTCATGGTGTAGACACCAGGCTGAAAGAACACAAGGCAGATGTATACGCACCACAGGATATCCAGCGCGCTAGTAAACCACGTGGATGACAAGGGTCACCTACCAAGATGGGAGGGAGCCGAGGTTATTATAAATACCTCAAAAAACAACAGAGGAAAGCGTACGAGTCAGTATGCATAACAAACATCAAGCAAAATATAAACAAGAGGACAGGATGAGCTGGATGAGGATGAGGATGAGAGGATGGTTGCGGAAGAAAACCAACCAATCATCGAGCAGGATGCGGGACCCAGGAGGCAGGTGTTTGCCCCAATCACTGTCCTCATAGGCAGCCAGTAGTCCCTCCAGAGAGGTATACATTTTCTTCATTCCTCTGATGAAGGTTACGAAGTTTGTTTGAGTCTACTTGAAATCGTCTGGCACGGTCGTTCTCGCCACCGGTGCGATACCAGAATACAGTTGGCTATTATACCACCCGGGTGAGGGTCGTGTGCCGCACTCACCACTCATTAACCCCTTCACGCCCAGATATTTCCTTTGTTGAAAAAATTCGCATGTTGTTAGCCATAAAATTACGAAAAGTAACATAATAAACCAAGTAAGTTAATCGATAAGGATACTAAACAGGTCATATCTATTACATATTGCTAATATTCGCTAGAAATCATCTAAAGGTAGCCAAATTGCAATGGAAATTACGTTCTGGGTCTCAAGGGGTTAAACACCACAGGCGCCTGGATTTTTTATGCCGTAATTTGGTTTGTATACTTGCCCTATTCAATTCATGAGTCAGACTACATAAAATGTACTCAATTCATGAAGGTTTTTATGATGATTTATATCGTAACACCACCTCAGATTCAGATGTTAGTTGGACATCGCTGAAACATCCTCAATCTCCGCTTTGAATACCAAAGCCTGTGGTGGATGTTGTTAAGTCTGCAGCCTTGGTTGTACAGCGCCTTGAATGCCACCCCAGAGTAGCGAAGGGAGAGCAAGTGTGGCACAGGAGCAGAGAGGCGTCCGTATGTCGGGCTGGAAACACTGTGTTGTACCGGAAGGAAAAAGTTACCGACATGAATGTCTGAAGGATCAATAAAGGCACTCTGGATAACAAGGAAAATGATGTCAGAAAAGGAAGATGGCCGAGGAAAACTTGAGAGAGAGAGAGAGAGAGAGAGAGAGAGAGAGAGAGAGAGAGAGAGAGAGAGAGAGAGAGAGAGAGAGAGAGAGAGAGAGAGAGAGAGAGAGAGAGAGAGAGAGAGAGAGAGAGAGAGAGAGAGAGAGAGAGAAGAGGAGAGAGAGAGAGAGAGAGAGAGAGAGAGAGAGATGAATAAAAAGTTTTTAGAGTTAATGGACTTTGAAGAGAAAGAGGTAATGGAAAAGGAGACGCTAAGAAAAATATATGTGTATGTCCGTGTGTCATTCACCCATGCCAACCTGAATCGCAATAGCCAGTTTCACCCTCCCGGAGCGAGCTTGGAGCTTATTATGACCGATCTTTGGGTAATACTGGGACCTCACACACCACACATCTCATCCTCTTGCTCAAGGGGAACAGTAACCGCCCGAATTTGTCAGTGAAAAATCCCCGGGAGCGAGCGAGGATTCGAACTGGCTAACCACAGAATGGCGTGCCAAAGCTCTATAAACTTGACAATTGTGGTGGTGAAACTCGGCGGTGACCATCGTATGTGTGTATGTGTGTGTGTGTGTGTGTGTGTGTGTGTGTGTGTGTGTTTGTGTGTGCGTGCGCGTAAGGAGTTGAGTCATCCATGTCAAAGACCCATCTCTTTGTGCAGAGCGCATAACTGAGGTCATAGTCTCTGGCATGGAGGCGTACGTTCCACATACTTTCTCTAATCCTAAAGCCCGTCAACCTTGGTTTAACTCTGCTTGTTCTCATGCTGTCCGAGATAGAGAGGTGGCTCACAAACGGTACCGTAAGCATCCATCTCCTGAAACTCATTCCCTTTATATTTATGCCCGCAATCATGCCAAATCTTTACTTCAAATTACCAAAAACTCTTTCATTCATAGAAAATGTCAATATCTTTCTGAATCAAATTCCTCACGTGACTTCTGGCATCTAGCTAATAACATCTCTAACAATTTTTCTTCTTCATCTTTCCCTCCTCTGCTTCACCCAGATGGCTCCACAGCTGTCTCATCTACTTCTAAAGCTGAACTCTTCGTTCAAACATTTGCTAAAAATACCACTCTGGCTGATGAAGGGCTTGTTCCTCCTTCTACTCCACCCTCTGACTATATTATGCCTGTCATTAAGATCCTTCGGAATGATATTTTCTTTGCCCTTTCTGGCCTAGATCCTCGGAAGGCTTACGGTCCTGACGGGGTCCCTCCTATTGTTCTCAAAAACTGTGCTTCTGTGCTTGCACCTTGCCTGGTCAAACTTTTCCATCTTTGTCTATCTACTTCCACCTTTCCTTCTTGCTGGAAGTTTGCTCACATCCATCCTGTTCCTAAGAAGGGTGACCGTTCTAATCCTTCAAACTACCGTCCTATAGCTTTGACTTCCTGCCTTTCTAAAGTTTTTGAATCTATACTTAATAAGAAGATTCTTAAGCATCTATCTGCTCACAATCTTCTATCTGATCGTCAGTACGGTTTCCGTAAAGGTCGATCTACTGGCGATCTTCTAGCTTTCCTAACTGAATCTTGGTCATCCTCCTTTAGGGGTTTCGGTGAAACTTTTGCTGTTGCCCTTGACATATCAAAAGCTTTTGATAGAGTCTGGCACAAATCTTTAATTTCCAAACTACCCTCATTCGGTTTCTATCCTTCTCTCTGTACCTTCATTTTAAGTTTCCTTTCAAACCGTTCTATTGCAGCTACTGTAGACGGACATTGTTCTTCTCCTAAATCTATCAATAGTGGTGTTCCCCAGGGTTCTGTCCTATCACCCACTCTCTTCCTATTATTTATTAATGTTCTTTTAAGTCTAATTCAAAAGCCCTATCCACTCCTACGCTGATGATTCTACCCTGCATTTTTCAACGTCGTTTATTAGACGTCCAACTCAACAGGAACTAAGTGATTCACGGAGAGAAGCCACCGAGCGCCTAACTTCTGATCTTTCTATAATTTCTGATGGGGGCAAAGCAAACCTTGTTTTGTTCAATGCCTCAAAAACCCAATTTCTTCACCTATCTACTCGACAAAACCTACCAGATAACTATCCCCTCTTGTTCAATGACACTCAACTGTCTGCTTCTTCTACAATGAACATTCTAGGACTATTCTTTACTAAAAATCTGAACTGGAAATCTCACATCTCATCTCTTGCTAAAACAGCTTCTAAGAAGTTAGGTGTGCTGTGGCGTCTGCGTCCTTTTTTTTCTCCCTCCCAATTGCTTGCTCTCTACAAGGGCCTTATCCGCCCATGTATGGAGTATGTCTCACATGTTTGGGGAGGATCCACTCATACATCTCTCCTAAACACTGTTGAGTCAAAAGCTTTTCGTCTCATCAACTCCTCTCCTTTGACTGACTGTCTTCAATCTTTAAATCACCGCCGCAGTGTTGCTTCTCTTGCTCTCTTCTACCGTTATTTTCATGCTCACTGCTCTTCTGAACTTGCTAACTGCATGCCTCCTCCACTCCCACGGCCTCGCTGCACAAGACTTTCTACTCATTCTCATCCCTATTCTGTCCATCTTCCTAATGCAAGAGTTAATCAGTATCTTTACTCTTTCATCCCTTTCACTGGTAAACTCTGGAACTCTCTTCCTGTTTCTATTTTTCCACTTTCCTATGACTTAAATCTTTTCAAAAGAAGAGTAACAAGATACCTCCCGAACTAAATTGGCTTACCCCTCTGTTTTTATTTTATTCTCTTACTGTCTTCTTTATAGGGACTGGCAACAAAGCGAGCTTTGTGTTACCCATTTTTGTTGTGCCCTTGGCCAGTTCCTTGTGATGTAAAAAAAAAAAAGAAAAAAAAATACATATGGATTTGTCTCTGCCATGCTCATGAAGAGGAGGAAGAATATGGAACAGGAGAAAGAGGAGGAGGAGAGGGCTTAGTAAATGTCAAAAGGAGAAGGGTAAAGGAAGGGGAGTCTCAGGTGTGCGTGTGCGTGTGCGTGTGCGTGTGCGTGTGCGTGTGCGTGTGCGTGTGCGCGTGCGCGTGCGTGCGTGCGCGTGCGTGCGTGCGTGCGTGCGTGCGTGCGTGCGTGCGTGCGTGCGTGCGTATGTGCGTGCGTGCGTGCGTGCGTGCGTGTGTGCGTGCGTGCGTGCGTGTACTCCTTTGACAGCTTACCTGTGGTACTTTAATTTCCTTTCTACTCGCATTAACGTTTCTGCAGGTGAGCGTAGCCAGGTGAGGGACTCAAGCTGCTACTCGTGTGTCGTCTTGTGTTGTGCTACTGAGGTTATTATCCTTGCTATGTTTCGGTTTAGATAACGAGGATGAAGCGAGGTTATGTAGTTAGGTGGATTGTTATTGTTGTTGTTATGTTATTTTTGTTCATTTCAGTCTATAGCGCCTGTAGACAGTGACTTCTTGAGCTCAGATGGTAGGCCCTGGAGGTTCACTTGAGGGCTATGATGGTTGGCCCTCGCCCGTGTGTGTGTGTGTGTGTATGTATGTGTGTGTGTGTGTATGTTTTGTGTGTGTGGTGTTGTGGTGGTGTGTGGTTGTGGTGTGTGTTGTGTGTGTGTAGTTTTGACTTTTATGGATGTCTTATAAGTGCTGTAGGTAGATAATTATATTCAGAATTGAAAACACACAGACACATACACCTCCACACACACACACACACACACACACACACACACACACACCCACACACACCCACACACCCACACACACCCACACACACACACACCTGAGTGGTTTGATGGTTTAGAGCGCCGCGCGTCATTCTTTGGTTTGGGCGTTCGATGCTTGGCCCCACTCACTCTCGGGGCTTTTTAACTGAGAAATGCGGGCGGTTACTGTTTGGCGGTTTGGCGGTTACACACCCTTTGAGCAAAAGGATAAGGCGGGTGTGGTAGTGAGGTTCCAGCATTACCCATAAATCGGTCATACGATCTCAAAGCTCTCTCCGGGAGGGTAAAACTGGCGATCTCGAGTTCAGTTTCCTTTGACAAGACCGTGGTGATCACAGACCCCGCGCGCGCGCGCTCACCACACACACCAACAACACACACACACACCACACACACACAACACACACACACAACAACACCACACACACACACACCACAACACACACACACACACCACACACAACACACACACACACAACACCATATATGCAGAAGTATTCAGGACTTCAAAGGCAAACTGGATAATAGTAGATTTGGAGACGGGACAGTACGAGCATTGCTCTTTTCCTGTATGTTACAACTAGGTAAATACAACTAGGTAAATACACTCACACACACACACACACTCACGCACGCACGCACGCACGCACGCACGCACGCACGCACGCACGCACGCACGCACGCACGCACGCACGCTCACCAACCCACCCACCACACCACACCACACCACACCACACCACACCACACCACACCACACCACACCACACCACACCACACCACACACTTACATACACACATATAAACAAACCTGGATGAGTGGTTAAAGGTGAACGTCTGGCTCAGCTTATTAACACAGCCTCTCTTGCTACACCTTGAAGACTCTTGTTTAGCCCTCCAACCCTCTACCTCTTAAACCCCTCCTCTTCTCAAACTCAACACCCCTCCAACCCAACCCTCCCCACTACTCAAACCCTCCCTATATATACATCCATTCTACATTTCTCTCCATAATAAATTTCCTTCTATTCGTTCAGTATATCCCTTCATTCAACACCTAAACAGGGAACACTAACAAACAGAAGATTTAGTTACGAAGGTTGAAGTTGGAGGTAAATTAGGTAATAGCGATCAATGTGAAATTTAGTTTTGCTTAAAACTGGAAGTAGGTTCTAGAAGTGTTAATATGCATAGAGTACCTTACTTCAGAAGGGCTAACAATCCAGGATTGAGAAGACACCTGGAAGGGATCAACTGGGGTATGATGGAGGGTGAGGTGAGGGGTGATGTCAGGGCAGAAGGTGGAGTCAGTGAGGTCAGTGCTGATGAGGCTTGAGGAGAGGATGAGGATGAGGAAATAGTGAAGAAGTTAACAAGAACAGCAAAGAAAAACTATGAAATCAAGGTTGCTAGCCATGAAAAGACCGACCCTAAGATATTTTTTCAGGTGTATAAAACAAAGACTAAGGAATTGGTGGGTCCATTGAAAATAGGTAAGGGGGAGCTTGTAGGTTCTGGAGATGATATGTGTAAAATTTTATGATTATTTCTTAAGTATATTTACTCAGGAGGACATGCAAATGGTACCTGATAGTGAACAGATGTTTAGAGGTGAAGAAGATGAGAAACTAAAATATATTGTGAAAACTAAGGAAATGGTGAAAGAGGGTATAGATAGAATGAAGAGGTTTAAGTCACCAGGACCAGATGAAGTTTATCCCAGAGTATTACAAGAATGCAAAGAGGTTGTTAGTGAGTAATTAGTGTACATTCTTAGGAAATCGGTTAATCTAGGAGAAGTGCCCCTGATTTGGAGGAAATGTGATGTAGTTTTCATTTTTAGGAAGGGTGATAAAGGATTAATGTCAAATTATCGACCCGTTAGTCTGAATTCAGTTGTAGGTAAATTTTTATAATATGTTATTACAAAAAACATTTGAGAGCATTCAGAAAAAAATAGTATGGTTAATGATTCGTAACATAAGTTCGGGTCACGTCAAGAAGTCTTACGGCGGATTGGCATAGCCCACGGTGTTATGGACTCGCTCAGCGGGAGTATTTGGCGTTGTCGGCACCTGTGCAGGAGGACAAAGATCCGGATCTTCAAGTCGCTTGTGATCCCTGTCTTACTCTATGGTTGTGAGACATGGACACTAAATAGTGACTTGAAGAGACGAATCAATGCCTTTGGTAATAAGTGTCTTCGCAGAATCATGGGGTATCGCTGGGATGATTACGTGTCAAATCAGCGATTGCACCGTGAGACAGAATCGAGGCCTTTTACCTGCATAGTCCGTCAGCGCCAACTTCGGCTATATGGGCATGTGGCACGCTACCCTGAAACCGATCCTTCCCATCGGGTTGTATCTGTAAGAGATAATCCGGCGTGGAGGAGTCCAAGGGGGCGCCCACAAGGCTCGTGGCTGGGGCAAGTTGATGTTTCTTGTCGAGAGCTGCTTGGTATGGGAAAGGAGCCTGCATGGGAACTCGCGCGTGGTGACCCCCGGGAGTGGCGTCGTAGGGTGGGCGAGGCGACGCGCCCCCCTGCGTATGCCCCCAATGATTGATTGAACATAAGTTCACCAAGGGTAGGTCATGTCTCACCAATATCTTGAGTTTTTATTGAAAAGTTTGTGAAGCAGGAGATAATGATGAGGATTATGATAATATAAACCTAGACTTTATTAAGACATTCGAAAAAGGTACCGCACAAGAGATTCTTAAATAAGGTTAAGGCACATGGAATAGATGGGAAGGTTTTCCGTTGGATTATATCCTGGCTATGCAATAGTCGCCTCCGTGGTGTAGTGGCTAGCGTGCCTGGCTACGAATCTGCTGGTCCTGGTTCGAATCCGGGCTAGGGCAAGTCGGCGACCAGCCTAACCAGCTGTTCTTCCTTCCTTTCGGGGTTGATAAATGGGTACCTGGGGTATCCTGGGGAAGGTAACTGTGGTAACCCGGGTGTCACACTAGCTCTGTGTTCCGGGGTAACGAGTCCTCACCCACCACAGGCTCTAAGGGCTAATACCACGGAGATGAGCACCGAATGCCACGCGCAGCATAGCGTATGCTCCCATCTTTACTTTTAGCTATATGCGATGGGCATCAAAAGGTTACTATTAATGGTTCTAAATCTGAATAGGGGCAGGTAACAAGTGGGTTTCCACAGGGAGCTATTTTGGGACCTTTATTTTTTTTTATTTACATCACCGACTTAGATAGTGGGATTAACAGTGATATCCGCAAGTTTGCTGATGATACTCAGATAGGTAGGATTGTTAGATCAGTCTGATGTAAACGGTTTGCAGGGAGACTTAGATAAGTTAAACGAATGAGTAGTCAGGTGGCAGATGGAATATAATATTGCAAGTGTAACGTAATCAATGTTGGTAGAGAATATTCTGGTAATAGGTGCACTATACGCAACGTATCACTGAAAAGATCGGAAGCAAGAAGGATTTGAGAGTGCAGGGAAGCTCAGACCTCTGACCTAGGAAACAATGTATTTAGGCTAGAAATCGAGCTAATAGGGTTTTAAGATTCATTGCCAGGGTGTTTAAAGTAGAAGTGCTGAGGTTATTCTAAAACTTTATTTTGCTCTACTAGTCAGACCTCACCTAGACTATGGGGTTCAGTTTTGGTCCCCGTATTACAGGATGGATATAGCATTGTTAGAATGAGTCCAGAGAAGGATGACTTAGAATTATACAGGGGATGGGTAACTTTAGTTATGAGAGGAGATTAACACTATTAACCCCTTCACGCCCATATCTTTCCTTTGCTATATGAAATCATCTGTTGTCGAGCCATGAAATTACGAAAAGTAACTGAATATACCAAATTAATTAGTGGACAAGATAAGATAAGATTTTCATCCTATCTAGACACTTTGCAAGTACCAACTACAAGGTTATTGACTATACAAAGCGCCGCCACGTCAGCACGAACTAGGCGGACTCGAACCGCTGACCGAATGCACAGGGACGCTGCACATTGCGAGCACACGTCTCTACCAACCTTGCCACCCTGACGGGCTAATTAGTGGACAAGGATACTAAACAAGTTATATCTATAAAATATTGCTTATATTCATTAACATTGTCCAATGGTACCCAAATTACAATGGAAATCACGTTCTGGGCTTCAAGGGGTTAAATTTACGCTCATTCCAGAGCCAGAGCTCATTCCAGATTCAAGAGTAAGGGGCGATCTGATAGAAGTTTTCAAGTGGTTAAAGGGATACAATAAAGGAGTTTTGAGAAAAGTTATTACGGCTAGTAATCAGGGTAGAGCAAGAAGTAACGGATTCAAACTGGAAAAACGTAGCTTTAAAAAATAAATAGAGAGAAACTGATTCACAAATAGGGTGGTAAATGATTGGAATGGACTCAGTCGTCAGTTAGTTAGTGCGGAGCCAATATGGAGTTTAAAAGGAGGCTAGACAATGTTATGGGTGGGGGTGAAAGGTGGATGTAGGTAGTGTTAAGTAACAGGAACTACCACGTGTAGATCTCACGTCCTCTTGTAACTTATTTTCTTATGTTCTTATGCTACCTCTAACAGGAGATCCTAACCACCATGCATTGTAGAGGACCAGGAATATACCATGATATATATTGTTCAGTTCCTCATTTTCTGCAGGTTCTGTTCATAAAGATATGGGAACCTAGTAGTTTGAGGAAGGTGGCTTAGACGTGGGCGTGGGCCGTGGTGGAAGAGATGAGGTGAGTAGAAGACAAAGGTACGGGTTGTGGCAGTGAGGGTGAAATTGTGGATGGAAGAGGCAAGGTAGAGGGAAATACTGCTGCCTGGAAAGAATGGAGATGGCTGGAGAGTTTGGACATGGTGTATAAAAAAAAGGGAGGGGGAAGGCTTTTAGCCTTTTACTCCTTGAAAACGTCACCAAAAAGACTGGAAAGTTGTTTTTTTGGGTTTAAAAAGGTAAATACACCCTGGACCTACTTTTTGTTTGACTTAGAGAGAGAGAGAGAGAGAGAGAGAGAGAGAGAGAGAGAGAGAGAGAGAGAGAGAGAGAGAGAGAGAGAGAGAGAGAGAGAGAGAGGAGAGAAGAAGAAGAGAGAGAAGAGAGAGAGAGAGAGAGAGAGAGAGAGAAAAAAAAATTATAAAGTTAGAATAAAGCCAGCGAAGAGGCAAGCGAGGGTCAGCAAACTGGAGTCATCAGCTTCCTGGACGAAGAGCAAAACTAGATATTGTGGAGTGTGAGAGTGAGCGAGTGCGAGCAGTGCCTGGAGAAGAGAGTGGGAGAGCTGTGGGGGGGAGCGGGGGACGTTAAGACACCGTAAGGCGAGGAAGTGAAGAAGGAGGAGAAATTCAGGGCTTCACAGAGAGGAACATATTTATTATATTGTGAATAGAGCAACGAGATAAGAAGGAGGAGTAAAAGCAATGCGCGGTGCTACGGCGGAAATAAAACACTACTTGTGCCATTCTTCTCCCGCTCTCATATTCCCGTTTTCTGGAAGAGTATGTGGCGTTTACTCTTGAACACGTCAGGTTAGGTTACGTTAGGTTACGGTTAGGGTAGGTTTGGTATTCCTGGGATATATAGGGATATCTGGGATATCTAGATTGGGACAAGATATCTTTGTGTGGGAATTACAATGAGGGTATTTTCGATAACTTCCTATGGTTGATTTCGGAGCAACAGCCAAGCGTATTCACTCAGAAACCACATACTTGCGTATATGTTGTTGCGTATATGTGCGCAATGACATCACTTGCTCTCGTGCCCACGCCCTTGAATCTTCCGAATTTTCTACCATCTGGCTTCGACTTCAATGTCACTCTCCTACTAAATTTATCTGTGCTGTATATCTCTCACCTAACTCCTCTGACTATGTAAAATTCTTCGACTATTTAACATCAAAAGTGGAGCACATCTCATCTTATTTTCCTTTAGCTGAAATTTCCATTCTTGGGGACTTCAATGTTCACCATCAGCTTTGGCTATCATCTTCTTTCACTGACCAACCTGGTGAACAAGCCTACAACTTTTCTATCCTCCAAGACCTAGAGCAGCAGCACCCTACCCGTATTCCTGACCGCCTTGGAGACACGCCCAACATTATTGATCTTTTCCTAACTACTAACCCTTCTGCTTACTCTGTGAAACTATTCTCTCCGTTGGGTTCCTCCGATCACAATCTTATTTCTGTAACCTGTCCTATCGCTCCGGTACCGTCTCGGGACCCACCTAAGAGGAGGTGCTTCTGGCACTTCAACTCAACTAAGTGGGAAGACCTAAAGCAGTACTACTCTGATTTTCCATGGAATGATTACTGCTTCCATGTCAAAGACCCATCTCTTTGTGCAGAGCGCATAACTGAGGTCATAGTCTCTGGCATGGAGGCGTACATTCCACATACCTTCTCTAATCCTAAAGCCCGTCAACCTTGGTTTAACTCTGCTTGTTCTCATGCTGTCCGAAATAGAGAGGTGGCTCACAAACGGTACCGTAAGCATCCATCTCCTGAAACTCATGCCCTATATAGTTCTGCCCGTAATCATGCCAAATCTTTACTTCAACTTACCAAAAACTCTTTCATTCATAGAAAATGTCAAAATCTTTCTGAATCAAATTCCTCTCGTGACTTCTGGCATCTAGCTAATAACATTTCTAACAATTTTTCTTCTTTATCTTTCCCTCCTCTGCTTCACCCAGATGGCTCTACAGCTGTCTCATCTACTTCTAAAGCTGCACTCTTCGCTCAAACATTTGCTAAAAATTCCACTCTGGCTGATAAAGGGCTTGTTCCTCCTTCTCCTCCACCCTCTGACTATATTATGCCTGTCATTAAGATCCTTCGTAATGATGTTTTCTTTGCCCTTTCTGGCCTAGATCCTCGGAAGGTTTACGGTCCTGACGGAGTCCCTTCTATTGTTCTCAAAAACTGTGCTGCTGTGCTTGCACCTTGCCTGGTCAAACTTTTCCGTCTCTGTCTATCTACTTCCACCTTTCCTTCTTGCTGGAAGTTTGTTCACATCCAACCTGTTCCTAAGAAGGGTGACCGTTCTAATCCTTCAAACTACCGTCCTATAGCTTTGACTTCCTGCCCTTCTAAATTTTTTGAATCTATACTTAATAAGAAGATTCTTAACCTTTTCACGTACAAATGACGTCTTTGAGCGTCATCCGGTACGTGTAGGCCATACGTACAAATGACTTCTATGAGCGTCATCCAAAAATAATATTTTAAAATATTTATTAAAAATCTTAAAAAGCGCGCGGTTGACGTGAGATTCACTTGACCGTTGGAGCGAATTACAATATATTATATTAAAATATATTTTGTATAATATAATATTGTATAGTATTATAATATACAATATATTTATTAAAAAAACTACTTTACGCTATCTTTCACTTCGTTGTATGGCTTTATTTTTGAGCAAATTACAATATATTATACTTCATTGGAAAGGAAATTTATTCAGCTATGTCATGGAATGTAGAAAAATCTTCTATGATGATAAGTTGATTTTTGGCATATTATTTTTTGCCGTAGGTGTTAATTTTTTTTTTTCACTTCTAACTCGAGGTTTTGTAAGTTATTTTCACGCTAGCGTATTTTTTGAAAATTGTATGATATAGGAAATGATCTTAGCTTAAAAACGAAACATAATTGAACTCGTTACCTTTGTTAGTTTAGTTTCTAAACGCGGTGGAAGTACAACATTTTTCCCGCGCGTGACATTTCAGGTGACAATGGGTTTACGCGGGACAACAAAAAGTGAATGACAATGGTGACGTGAAGGGGTTAAGCATTTATCTGCTCACAATCTTCTATCTGATCGTCAGTACGGTTTCCGTAAAGGGCGATCTACTGGATCTCGTATAATCGGTCATCTCTAGGTNTTTGTGGGGGGGGGTCAGCAAATGGAGTCATCAGCTTCCTGGAGAGAGCAAAACTAGAAAGTGGAGTGTGAGGTGAGCGAGGCGACAGTCTGGAGAAGAGAGTGGGAGAGCTGTGCGGGTGGAGCGGGGGACGTTAAGACACCGCAAGGCGAGGAAGTGAAGAAGGATGAAAAATTCAGGGCTTCACAGAGAGGAACATATTTATGATATTGTGAATAGAGCAACGAGATAAAAGGAGGAGTAAAAGCAATGCGCGGTGCTACGGCGGAAATAAAACACTACTTGTGCCATTCTTCTCCCGCTCTCATATTCCCGTTTTCTGGAAGAGTATGTGGCGTTTACTCTTGAACACGTCAGGTTAGGTTACGTTAGGTTACGGATA
The DNA here is from genome assembly GCA_016584305.1 of Chionoecetes opilio. Taxonomy (NCBI): domain Eukaryota; kingdom Metazoa; phylum Arthropoda; class Malacostraca; order Decapoda; family Majidae; genus Chionoecetes; species Chionoecetes opilio. Next base: position 16,774 of record JACEEZ010007058.1, on the reverse strand, counting down.
GGGTAGGTTTGGTATTCCTGGGATATATAGGGATATCTGGGATATCTAGATTGGGACAAGATATCTTGTGTGGGAATTACAATGAGGGTATTTTCGATAACTTCCTCTGGTTGGTTTCGGAGCAACAGCCAAGCGTATTCACTCAGAAACCACATACTGCATAGAGAACGGGAATATGCGTTCGGCTTCCCCAAGGTTCCAGGGGCGCGGCGGGGGGCGCGGGGCTGGGTGACGGCGGGCCAGTGGTCGGGGAGGAGGAGGACAAGCACTGAAACTCGCCTTGAATATTTGATAACTTTAGTAATAAAGCAGGAAAATGAAGAGTAATTTTCGTCAGCAATCTCGCTACCGCTGCTGCACAAGCCGAGCTCAGAGCCCTATAAGAAAGTTATATTTAATTTATTCATTCAATATATGACCAAATTTACATAGATATTCGGGACACGGGAATGTGGAGGTGTGAGGGGGTGATGCAGGTCTTCCCGGGCGTGAAGGAGGAACGGGAGGGGAAGTGATCAGAGATTTGGGAGGAAGGAAGCAATACATTAGAAATAGTAAATGAAAGAAATAGATATTATCAGTTGCATGGTGGATGAGGAGAGAGAGAGAAGAGAGAGAGAGAGGGAGAGAGGAGAGAGGGAGAGAGGGAGAGGGGAGAGAGAGAAAGAGAAGATGAGAGAGAGAAGAGGAGAGAGAGAGGGAGAGAGGAAGAGGAGAAGAGAAAGTAAAGAGAGAGGCAGAGAGGGAGAAATTAGAGAGAAGATGATTAGGGGAGAGAGAAAGACATGAGAGAAGGAAAAAGACCCACCCAGCACGGGGAGAGCGAGAGAGAGAATTAGCAAAATTGAGAAGAAAATACTGATGATGAAATTAGGGCAATTACTGGACTCAGAAAACAAAAATTGTTAAAGAAACGCGCCAGACGAGCTGACAAGGACAATAGATAAATTGATGTATTTTCCAATAATGTAATATAATTCCTGCAACACCAACCACACAACCAAGTAGTCACACCCTCACGCCACCGCCGGACACCTCAACCCTGGGCGGCCGACATATTAGGGGGGAATAAAAACCAAATATTTTTGAATGCATTTTTGTTTTGCTCAAGCTAGAATTCTGATTATTTTTTCCTCCTGCTTTTTGGTGTGGAGAGAGAGGAGAGAGGAAAAGGAGAGAGGAAGAAAAGGGAGAGAGAGGAGAAGAGAGAAAAGGGGAAGAGAGAGAGAGAGAGAGGGGAGAGAGAGGAGAGAGGGAGAGAGATAGAAGAGAGAGAGAGAGAGGAGAGAGGGGAGAGGGAGGGAGAGAGAGAGAGAGGGAGAGGAGGAGGAGAGAGAGAGAAAGGAAGAGAGAGAGAGAGAGAGAAAAAAGAAGCAACCTACTACCGGGAGAGTTGAGAGAAAAGGGAGAGTGGGGGGGGAGGCAAAAAGGTCATTAGTGGGCCCCCTCTTTTCTTGAACAAGCTTAGTAGGGCACATTTGGTAAAAATTGAGTAACTCGCGGCACGGGACGGGGGGGGACGAAAGAGGAGATAAAGGAGGCGGAGGAGGGGGGAAGTAAGGCAACAGAAGTGGTGAAAGAGAGAGGGGGCCACTGAGAGATTTTTGAAGAAAAATTAATAAAAGGGAAGGGGAGGAAAATATAGTAAGGGAAAAGAGGGAAAAGGATGATACATGGTGGGAAAGAAGGAATAGTGAAGAATAAAATAGGCGGGAGGAAACGAAGGAAAGAACATACGAGTGGGGTTTTACAAAGAACTGTTGGCGGTGAAAATTAAAATGGGAAATAAATTTCCTTATCGGCTAAAAAAAAGAGAGTAGTACCCTTTAGAAACATAAAGAAGAAACACCCCCAGATTTCGTGAACCTTTTTTCTTGTTTCCTTTTTTTTCCGGAGGATGAGCGGGGCTGGTTATGTATTGTCAAGGAGATCGAGTTTTTTCCCCCGACTCTCTACTTTTTTATCGAGTTTTCCTTCACAACAGAGGCAGAAAGACTACGATTTTTTCTATTTTTTTATTTTTTTTATCTATTATATATTTGTTTTCCTTTTTTTTTCTTTCTTTTTTTTTTTTGCTATTCGCAGAAAACTTGCAGCCGGAATTTGAGACGGGGTATGGGGGTGAGGGGAGGTTTGGAGGAGGAGGAGGAGAAAATGGTGTGGGGGGTAGAAAAGAAAAAAAAAAAAAGGGGCGGAAGGAGAAAGGGGGAGGTGTTTTTGGAGGAGGGGCGAGGAAAAAGAGGGAAGAGAGGAAGAAGGGTCTGAGGGGGAGCAAAAAAAAGAGAAGAAGAGATAGAATAAAGGGTAAAGAAAATGAAAGTAGGGGGAAGAAATGGGGAGGCAGGGAAAGATAGTAACTTTTTAACAATATGAAGAGTAGGAGAAGAGGGGTTTAGGGTATAAGGAAACCTGGAAAAGGAAGTAAAAAGAAGATTCCAAAAAGTTTGATTATGTAGGTCAGAGTTTGTTAAAAAAAGGGAGGGGTTGTGGGGTTTAGTCTGGGCGAGAGGGGCGGCCAAGGATAGAGATGGAAGACCAAATAAATTTTTAAATCAATAAAACGATAAAGGGAAGAAAAACACATTAATTGAAGGATGGAAAAGACGATGAAACTTGGTGGTGGGGGGATTTAAAGGTAAAAAAGATTAAATATAATAACTTTAGGAGTAGGGTGTGTGTTTTGTGTTTTTGGGGGGTGTGTGTGTGTGGTTTTGGGTGTGTGTGTTTGGGGTGTGTGGTGTTGTGTGTGTGTTTGGTGTGGGTGTGTCTGTGTGTGTGTTGTGTGTGTGTGTGTGGTTTTGGTGTGTGTGTTTTTGTTTTTGTTTTTTGTGGTTTTTGTCTGTCTGTCGCTGTCCGGGCTGTCTTTTTTGTCTGTTTCTGTCTTTGTTTCGGTCCCTTTTTTTTTTTTTTTTTTCTGGTCTGTCGGGTCTGTTGTCTGTCTGTCTGTCTGTCGCTGTCGGTCTGTCTTTTGGTCGGGTTTCTGTCGGGGTTCGGTCTGCTGTTGTCGGTTGTTGTCTGTCTGTCGTCTGTCTGTCGGGGTCGTCTGTCTGCTGTCGTCGTCTGTCGTCTGTTGTTCTGTTGTCTGTCGTTTCTGGCTGTCGCTGTTGTCTGTCGTCTGTCTGTTCTTCTGCTGTTGCGTCTGTCTGTTTTTGTCTGCTGTCGTCTGTCTGTCTGTCTGTCTGTCTGTCGCTGTCTGCGTCTTTTCTGCTGCTGGTTGTCTGTCTGTCTGTTGTCTGTCTGTCTGCTGTCTGTCTGTCGTCTGTCTGTTGTCTGTTTCGTCTGTCTGTCGGGCTTCGGGCGTTTTCTGTCTGCTTCTTTTTGTTGTCTGTCTTCTGTTGTCGTCTGCTTTGTTGTCTGTCTGTCTGTCTGTTGTCTGTCTTTTCTTTTGCTGTCGTCTGTCGGGTCTGTTTTGCTGTCGTCGTTGTCGTTGTCTGTCTGTCTGTCTGTCTGTCTGTGGTCTGTCGCTGTCTGTCGGTCTGGTCGTTGTCTTTGTCTGTCTGTCTTTTTGTCTGTCTTTGTCTTTGTCTGTTTGTGTCTGTCTTTCTGCTGTCGTTGTCTGTCGTCTGTTTGTCGTCTGTCTGTCTGTTGTCTGTCTGTCTGTCTGTCTGTCGTCTGTCTGTTGCTGTCGTCTGTCTGTCGTTGTCTGTCTGTCTGTCTGTTTCTGTCTGTCTGTCGTTGTCTGTCGTTGTGGCTGTCGTCGGGTCGTCTTTCTGTCTTTGTCTGCGTCTGTCTGCTGTTGTCGTCTGTCGCGTCTTTTTGTCTGTCTGTCTGTCGTCTGTCTGTTGTCTGTCTGTTGTCGTCTGTCTGTCTGTTTTTTGTCTGTCGTCTGTCTTTTCGGGTTCTGTCTGTCTGTTTTCGTCTTTTGTCGTCGCTGTCGTCGTCTGTCTGTCGTCTGTTGTCGTCTGTTGTCTGTCTGTCGTCGCTGTCTTTGCTGTCTTTTTTTCTTTTCTGTCTGTCTGTCTGTCTGTCTTCTGTCGTGTCTGTCTGTTGTCTGTTGTCTGCTTCGTCTGTCTGTTCTGTCTGCTGTCTGCTGTCGTCGTTGTCGCTGTCTGTCTTTTTCTGTCTGTCTGTCTGTCTGTCTGTCTGTCTGTTTTCTGTCGTCTGTTCTTGTCTGTCGTCTGTCGTTTTGTCGCTGCTGTCTTTTCTGTCTGTCTGTTTTTGCTGTCTGTCGTCGTCTGTCTGTCTGTCTGTCGTCGTCTTCTGCGTCTGTCTTTTGTCTTTGCGTCTTTGTCTGTCTGTCTTCGTCTCTGTTGTCTGTCGTCTGCTGTCTGTCTGTCTGTCTGTCTTTTGTCTGTCTGTTTCTGTCTGCTTCGTCTGTCTGTTGTCTTTTGTCGTTTCTTTCTGTCTGTCTGTCTGTCTGTCTGTCTGTCTTTTCTGTCTGTTGTCCTGTTTTGTCTGCGGGTCTGTCTGCTGTTTTCGTTTTCTGTCGCTGTCTGTCTGTCGTCTGTCTTCTGTCTGTCTGTCTGTTGTCCTGTTGTCTGTCGCTGTCGTCTGTCTGCCCTGCTGTCTGTCGTTTTCTGTCTGCGTCGGGTCGTCTGTTTTCTGTCTGTCTGTCTGTTTTTTGTCTGTCGTCTGTCTGTCTGTCTGTCTGTCTGTCTGTCTGTCTGTCGTCTGTCTGTCTGTCGTTGTCGTCTGTTCGCTGTCGTCTTTTCTGTCGTCTGTCTGCGTCTTTCTGTCGTCGTCTGTCTGTCTGTCTGTCTGTCTGTCGTCTGTTGTCTGTCTGTCTGTCTGTTGTTTTCGTCTGTCTGTTGTTGTCGTCTGTCTGTCTTGTCTGCGTCTTTTGTTGTTGTTGTCTGTTTTTTGTCTGTCTGTCTGTCTGTCTGTTTTGTCGTCGTCTGTTGCTGTCTGTCTGTCGTCTGTCTGTCTTCGTCTGTCTGTCTGTCTGTTGTCTGTCTGTCTGTCGTCTGTCTGTCTGTCTGTCTGTCTGCTGTTGTCTGTTGCGTCGTCGTCTGTTGTTGTCTGTCTTTTTCTTCTGCTGTCGTCCTGTCTGTCTTTTGTCTGTAGTCTGTCGTCTGTCTTGGGTTTCTGTCTGTCTTGTCTTTGTCTGTCGTCTTTTCGTTTTCTGCTGTTGTCTGTTGTCTTTTTGTCTTCTGTCTGTCGTCTGTCTGTCTGCTGTTGTCTGTCGTCTTTTGTCTGTCTGTCGTCTGTCTGTCTGTTTTGTCGTCGTCTTCGTCTGTCTGTCTGTTGTCTGTTGTCTGTCTGTCTGTCTGTCGTCTTCTGTCTGTCTGTCGGTCTGTCTGTCGTCTGTCGCTGTCTTCTGTTGTCTGTCGTCTGTCTGTCTTTTGTTTTCTGTTGCTTCTGTCTGTCTTCTGTTCTGTCTGTCTGTCTGTCGTCTGTCGTCTGTCTGTCTGTTTTGTCTGTCTTTTCTGTCTGTCTGTCTGTCGTCTGTCTGTCTGTCTGCGTCTGTCTTTTCTGTCTGTCTGTCGTCTGTCTGTCTGTTCTGTCTGTCTGTCGTCTGTCGTCTGTCTGTCGTTGGTCTGTCGTTGCTGTCTGTTTTCGGGTGTCTGTCTGTCTGTCTGTTTTTTTCTGTCTGTCTTTTTGTTTCTGTCTGTCTGTCTGCTTTTTCCTGTCGTTCTGTCTGCTGTCTGTTGTGTCTGTCTGTCTGTCTGTCTTTCGGGTCGTCTGTCTGGTCTGTCGTCTGTCTTTTGTCGTCTGTCTGTCGTCTGTTGTCTGTCTTTTTCTGTTGTCTTGTTGTCTGCTTGTTGCGCTGTCTGTCGTCTGTCTGTTTCGTCTGCTGTCTGTTGTCTGTCTGTCGTCTGTCTGTCGTTGTCTGTCTGTCTGTCTTTTCGTTGTCTGTTTCTGTCTGTCTGTCTGTCGTCTGTTGTCTTCTGTCTGTTTCGTCTGTCTTTTGTCGTCTGTCGGGTCTGTCTGTCTGTCTGTCTGTTGTCTGTCTGTCGTCTGTCTGTCTGTCTGCGTCTTCTTCTGTTTTCTTTTTCCTGTCTGTCTGTTGTCTGTGTCTGTCTGTCTGTCGTCTGTCTGTCTGTCTGTTGTCTGTCTGTTGTCGTCGGTCTGCCCTGTCTGTTTTTTGTCTGTCTGTCGCTGTCGTCTGTTCTGTCTGTCTGTCTGTCTGTCGCTGTCGTCTGTCTGTTTTTGTCTGTCGTTGTCGTCTGGTCGTCTGTCTTTTTCTGTCTGTCTGCTGTTGTCTGCTTCTGTCTGTCTGTCGGGTCTTTCTGTCTGTCTGTCTGTCGTCGTCGTTTTCTGTCTGTCTGTCTGTTCTGTCTGTCTGTCTGTCTGTCTGTCGCGTCTTTTGTCTGTCTTCTGTCTGTCGTTGTCTGTCTGTCTGCGTCTGTCTGTCTTCTGTCTGTCTGTCTGTTTTTGTCTGTCTGTCGGTTGTCTGTCTGTCTGTCTGTCTGTCTTCTGTCGGTCTGTCTGTTCTGTCTGTCTGCGTCTGTCTGTCTGTTGTCTGTCTGTCCGGGTCGTCTGTCTGGCTGTCTGTCTGTCTGTCTGTCTGTTTTTTTCTGTCGTCTGTCGTCTGTCTTTTCTGTCTGTCTTTTTCTTTTGTCTGTCGTCTGTCGTCCTGCGTTTCTGTCTGTCTGTCTGTCTGTCTTGTCTTTTGTCTGTCGTCTGTCTGTCTGCTGTCTTCTGTCTTTGTTGCTGTCTGTTGTCTGTCTGTCTGTCTGTCTGTCGTCTGTCTGTTTTGTCTGTCTGTTCTGTCGTCTGTCGTTGTCTTCTGTCGTCTGTCGGTTTTTTTTGTCTGTCTGTCTGTTGTCTGTCTGCTGTCTGTCTGTTGTCTTTTGTCTGTCTGTCTGCCCTGTCTGCTGTCGTCGTCTGTCTGTCTGTCTGTCTGTCTGCTGTCGTCTGTCGTCTGTCTGTTGTTGTCTTTTGTCTGCGTCTGTTGTCTGTTGTCTGTCTGTCTTCTGTCTGTCGTCGTCTGTCTTTGTCGTCTGTCTGTTGTCTGTCTGTCGTCTTCTGCTTCGTCTGTCTGTCGGTCGTCTGTCTGTCTTTGTCTTTTCTGTCTGTCTGTCTTCTGTCGGTCTGTCTGTCTGTCTTCTTTTGTTTTCTGTCGTCTGTCTGTCGGGGTCTGTTTTTGTTTTTGTCGTCGTCTGTCGTCTGTCTGTCTGTTTTTGTCTGTCTGTCTGTCTGTCGTCTTGTCTTCGTCGTCTGTTTTTGTCTTTGTCTGTCTTCTGTTCTGTCTGTCTGTCTTCTGTCTGTCTGCTGTCTGCCTGTCTGTCTGGTCTGCTGTCTGCCTTTGTCTGTCTGTTGTCCTGCTGTCTGTCCTGTCGTCTGTCCCTGTCTGTCTGGCGGCGTCTGTCGGTCTGTTTTGGTCTGTCTGTCTGTTCTGTCTGTCTGTCTGTCTGTCTGTCTGTCTGTTTCGTCTGTCTGTTTTCGTCTGTCTGTCCGTCTGTCCGTCTGTCGTCGGTCTGTCCTGGTCTGTCTGTCTTTTGTCTGTCTGCGTTTCTGTCTGTCTGTCTGTCTGTCTGTCCTTCTGTCTGCTGTCTTGCTGTCTGTCTGTCTTCTTCTGTCTGTTTTGGGTACCCGAAACTGTAAATTCAATTTTTTTGAGAGTAGGCCAAAAAATCGAAAAAAATTGCAGGTGGTAAAGGCTGGTCCATGTCGATGAATTATTTAAAGGGGGGGTTTTGGGCTAAAAACCTTTCAGAGATTAGAAAGGAAAGAACCGCGATAACTTTCTTTCCGCATTTCACAATTCCGTAGACTCAGGATTCCCGTTTTGTGCGTGTGGGGAATTGGTGTGGTGTGTGTGTTTGCAGGACGGGCGTGGGCTGGGGTGATACAGGGTGGGGCTGGGGTGGGGCAGGCGTGGGGCTGGGGTGAGACGGGCGTGGGGGGGGGGGAAGCAGGCTACGGTGGTGGTAGGTGGTCTACCCCAAAGCACTTTGACCAGGGACCAACGACAGCAAACAACCGAGGGTTTGCACTCAATTGTTGTTAAAAAATTATACATTTACAAAACATCAATACGGGGGTCCGAAGGGCCACAAGCATTTGAATTATAAACAATGAATATAGGTAAACTTTAATAAAAAAGAAAAAGAACAAGAAATAACCTAATTTTTCTTCCTATTTTATAGATTTATGAACATGGGTTAGTAAAAAAAACAAAGCACACGCATCACCGCACACCCGTCACAGGGATAGAGGTGGTGTTACTGACCAGCCCCTCGTGACGGGAGGGTTTGGGGAGGCGGGAGGGCGGGGGGGCCCGGCAGCACGAGGGGGTCGCTACAGAAAGCACTCGGGAACCCACGCACGGGTATTTTTTGACAATATTTTTTCCGCCAATTAGGTTTTGCTTTTTGACAGTTATTAAAATTGGCAGCTGCCTTTTTGGGGGGGGGGCCCCCCCCCGGGGGCGGGGGGTTTCTTTCCCTTGTTCGTCCTGTTGTTCCCGGCAGGCCGAAAAGTCATTTTAAACTTTTAGTTTTTAAAAGTTTTTAAAAAAAAAAGTAGTAAAAAAATTTAGAAGTACAGTATTAGTAGTGGTAGTAAAACAAAAAATTATAATATTTATGATAATGATGATGGTAATGATGATAAGATAAAAATAGCACTTATAGAAATTTAAATTCACGGTTAAAAACAAATTTATTTTTCTAAGTTTTTTTAGGATTTGGGGAAAATTTTTGATTAGGAACCCAAAAAAACCCCATTGTTTTTCCCTCAATCAATTTCAATTTTTTGATCAAATGGGCCACTTTGGGGTTTTTTTTCCCGTTTTTGTTTACATTGGGGTATTTTTATATATAGAAATCGTCCTCCGTATACACCCAACCGTACTTCCCGGGAGAAAATTCCCACTAACCCCAATAATTCCCCCAATTTCAGAATTTCCAGGGGGTGGTCCAAACAATGTCCCCAAAATGGGAAATTCTTCGGAATCAGGGATCCCTGGTTTTTACAGTCCTCTTTTGTTTTCCTTTTCTTTTTTCAACTTTTACTTTTTTACTTGAACACTTTTTTTTTAAAAACCCATGCCAGTACTGCTTTCCCCCTTTTGGAACCCTTGTGTGGTGTTGGTGATATCTGCTCCTGGGTAAAACCCCCCCCCAAAAGCACTGTTTGACTTCCTATTACTTGAATTATGTTTGAAAATTTTTTTTATTTTTTAAAAAAAAGTATTTTAAAAGTGTTTACATGCGCCAGTTTTTGACAAAATGGTTTTTTTTTTTTTGCAGGTGAAATGAAATGGATTCGGCCAAAAAGATTTTTCCCAAAAAAAAAGTCGGGTATTCTGCCATCTGGGGGGCGAATCCCCGTTTTCCTTAACGGGAAATTTCCAGTCACAAGTTTCATAAAGCATGCTTAGCAAAATTTTTTTGGTATGAAATTTGGTGACCAGGTTTAAAGCTTGGGGCCCACACATGGTAGCAAGACATGACCGAATATCTCCCTTTCTTTGGCCCAAAGGGGAAAGAAGGGGTTTATCTGAATTTTGGGAAAATCCCATGGTTTGGAGGGACCCGGCAAACCATGCATGACTGCTACTTCGCGCAAATGATTTGAAGGGGAAATCCCCCCAGAAAAAAACCGGGCAGCCTCAAGTTTCCAACTTAAATTTCGCACGGGGTCCTAAAAGCTCATTGTAAGAAATTCCAGTCAGGTCTTGGTGATTTTTCCCTGACTTTAGTGACGAAGATTCCCCGTTTTGAAGAAAATGAAGAAGAATGGTTCTTGACGATGATGCTCCATTTTTTTTTTCCCAAAAAAGGAGCTAAATTTTTAGCCCGGATCTCAGTTGTAAAAGGGTCCTTCCCAAAATTTGTTGGAAACCAAGATTAAAGGGAAAAAAAAAACCCTCTTGCCCGTGCTCAAATTTCCCCCTTTCCCCGAAAAGCCCTAAAGAGTACCTCCTTTTTTTCTCTGAAGAAAAGGGAAACTTGGTGTACGTACAGATATTGCGCAGTTTCTCCCACAAGCTTGGAGGCCCCCCAGTCCCACCCAAAGGGTTAGGGGACTTTTCATTGAAAAGCTGAAAACCGTTTCGCTGAAATGTGTTCTGTTTGCAAACGGCAACCAGTTTGCCTCTGTACCCCCCCCTCACTCGACTACATTTGAAGGGGGGAAGTATGAAGGGTGAAGTCCCGTCCCTGGGGGAAAAATTCGTTATGATCAGCTTTCCCGGGGTTTGATTTGTGTTAACTTTAAGATGGTGAATTTTTGGGGACAACAGTCCGGGTTCCCCAAGTCCCCGTGCTTTCGTGCATGTGGGATAGTAGGGCCCGGGGCCCCGCATACACAAAAGGGGGAGGCCTTACGGGAGGAATTGGTCCCTTTGCCAGAGAAAGGGAAACGTCAAAACCAACCCTCTGGGGGACAGGGGACAGGATATTTTTCCCCCCGGGCTACATAAAAGTCGGCTTGATAAAACAGTTCCCCAAAAGTTTGGGACAAGGTTTGGTGGTTTGTTTTAAACTTATTTGTCCCAGGGTTTTTCCAGGAGACCATGAAAAAAAATGAAAGGTTGGCATTTTTGACGGCCCTAAAACTCCTTTCGGCCTAATCAGGGGACCGATTTTGGAAAACTCAATGAACGAAGGGGAAAACGGGGAAGCGGGAAGGCTTTTGTTCGGGTGTGAAGAACTTTTTGGGGAAAACAAAAAAGGCCCGGGAATTTAAGCAAAAAATTGTCACCAATATGCTAAATGTTTCAAAAACCTAAGAGCCCCAGAGCTTTAAAAAATGTTTATTTATTTTTAAAAACCCTTATTGGATGGGTTTTTCCTGAGAATTTTGGATCAATGAGCACGAGCAAGGGGAGGGGGAATTCCATCGGGACATAAAAGTGATGGAGACCAGGTATCAGGGACGGGGATGAAAAGTCATGTGGTTTGTTTATTTTGGACTCTGAAGAGAACACCCCGCCCTTTGAGATTTTAGGAGTTAAAAACGAAACGGAAGTTCAAGCCCTGAATTTTGAACAATAAATGACCTAAAAACCCAAATTTACAGGTTTTCCCTTTTACAAGGGTCTACTATTCAATGTACACTAATCAATTTTTGTAACTTTAATTAATAAATTTGTTTTTTGGGGGAAAACGATTTTTTTTCTTAAAAACCTATTTCGGATGAGAAAATAAAAAAAAAATAAAACCAAAAAATGTACAAAAAGGTAACGATTTACCCCAGAAGAGGGTTTTTTTTAAAAATCGTTTTAGCAAAAAAAAACCTGTTTGATCGAGAGAAACGGATGTCATTCCGGTTTCACCCGGGTGCAAAATTGCCCAAAATCAGTTTGAAAAAATTTAGACGACTTAAAATTTTTTTTTTATGTAACCCAGTAAATTTAGTAAAAAATAAAATTATTTTTGATATTTCATTATCATTATTTTTTTATTAGTATTTCAATTATGTGTGAATTATAAACATAAAAACATTTATTACCCATTATCGTTATTTATATTTTTATCACCCATTTCTCTTTCATTATCATTATTATGATTATCAAATTGTTTTTTTAAATTTATTATAATCATCATTTTTAGTTATCATTTTGTTCCCCTCCGCCAACAAAGGTTTTGGAGGGGTTTTATGTTTTCCCCCCCGTCTTTTCTGTCTGTCTGTCTTTGCCCTGTTTTGTTAGGTCCCGGGATTTCTCAAAAAGGGTTAAACCAATAGATTTGGCCCAAAAACTCAGTAAAACCAAGTCTTTTTGGTAAAAGGGAAAGAACTGATAAATTTTTAAATTTAAATCTATGAAAATTTGCCATGGAAACCCAATTGTTTGAAAAATTTCGGCCGGAATTTTATGCGTTTCATACTAGGGGCATATATACGGGAAAAGTCTCGGTTTAACCTCTTTCCTACGCTGGAAAATGAATCCCCCAACCCACTCCTACACAAATTGTTTTTTTAATTTGGGGTTTTTGGATACCCTTTAATTATTTGACAAAATTTTATCCCAAATTCGTAAATTCCCCTCGAAACATTATTTATTGAGTATTTTTGAAAGTTTATTTGGGAAACACAGGCTTTGGTACCCAGCTTATGAGATGCAATTATTTAAAAAGCGGCTAAATTATTAAAACACTTTAAGTTGTTTTTATATTGTATAAGTTTTAATATTGTTTATAAATTATATATAAAATATATATATATAAAATAAAAAATATCTATTATATTTTATATATATATATAAATATATTAATATATATATTTATAACCCAAAACCCTTTTGCCATAGCAACCAATTGATGAAATATTCGGGCGGAGGTATGGCTCTACGGGATGCCCTCTCCTAGTTTTTAAGTAATACACGTAAAAATACCCCAATAAAGTTAAAGCAGAAAATTTTAAAAAAGTCATAAAATATGTTTTAAAATTCTTTAAAACAGGGATTTTTCTTACCCATATAAAATGCAAAAATTTTAAAAAAACAAAAGGAAACTTAAAGTGTTGAAAATTTACCGTTTAAGGGATTTATTTCCCATTAATAGAGCGGGGATACCAATGCCTGTTTTTACCCAAGTACCCGGAAAAATATACTAATATAAAAAAATTTTTCGAGCAAATTTACGAATTGCAAAAATTTAAGGTTACAAATAAATTTAAGGAATATCATAAACAATTAAAAAGAAATTTGTGTGGGAGGGTTTGGCGATTCATTCCCCGCGTAGGAAAGAGGTAATCCAGGGGAAGTCCAAATGGAGCAGGAGGGGGGAGGTAGGAGGGAGGGGGAGGGAGGGAAACTGCAGCCTGGCAGGGCAGACGGGCGAGCTGTTTTTCCCGGGAATATTTCCCGGGGAAGCAAAGTGAAAGAGACTGGAGTCTGGCTGGTGGGGGGAGGAGAGACAGGGTCCAAAACCCCAACATTTTCCCATTGCTTCGTCCTTCGGGGCTGCATGTCATAAACTAACTCAAAAATAAAAGGGAAATTTTCAGGGCAAACCCATGGGAGGGCGTGTAATTATAGAAGATATTTCCCTTTTTTTTAACCAGTATAAAAAAATTTTACAATTTTTTTTAAATTTAACCCTTTTGGTTTAAAAAAATGTTCTTTTTACCCCTTTTTATCAAAGGCTCAATTGAAGGGTATGTTATTCCCAGAAATTTTTTATTAATCGATGCAAACCACTTTCTTTTTTTCCCTTAATCCTCTTTTTTTACCGTTTTTAAATTTTTTTTCCATTCCAAAACTTTGGGGTGGAGACTCACATGCCCCGTCCCCCTTTTTATTAGAACCCCCTTTGGGTTTAAAAGGGCACCAGCTTTTCCTTTATGTTTCTTTTGGACCAGCCGGAGTTTATTTGAAGAATGAAACCCTTTTACTCAATAAATTTTATCTCTGGGGGACCCAAAACCCCCCCGGGGGAGGACAGTGAGGGGATTTTTTGGCAACCTTGTTTTTGGGGCCCGGGGGCGTCGGGGGATAAATTTTTGTTAGTCCCCTTCCGCGTAAATTTTTAGGGTTATGGCGCCTCTTTGGGGGTTATAACGATGACGCCCTTCCTTAATACATAAAATGTTTCCCCACTAATCATGAAAGCCCAAATGATTAAGGGCAAAAATGCTGGGAAAAATATTGTGATATCGAACCCGAAAAAACTGACCCCTTTGAGGTTAGATTTTCTGGGTGCACCCTTTTAAAGCCGAGAGGGCAGAGGGGCCCTTTCAGGACCAAAAATTTATTTGAAAAAAAAAAAATGAGTCTTTTTGGGAGGGTTTCCTAGTATTTCGTTGTTGCCCGGAACCCCAAATTTCCCATCAGGATGGGCTTTTAAAGAAAAAACGTGATTCCCTGTGAGAATGGAGGGTTTTGAAACCCCCGTCGGTTATCAGAGACACTTTGAAAAAAATGAAAACATAGTTAATTACTGAAAATGATTGTGATCGGAATTCTTTCAACAATCAAGGTATACCCCCAAAACCCAAAAGGGGCATACATAACCCGGGACGTTTTCTGCATCAAATAAAAACCCTTTAAAACTCACGATAGGCACAAGCTAAGCAAGCACAGGGAAAAAGTTAAGCAAAATCACAGTACAAAAAAAAGAGAAAACTGGAAATGAAAAATTAAAATTTTCGAGGCCCTTTTCGAGTTGCATGAAATTGTCTGTGAACTTCAGCGGGAAAGGTGGAGGTTGGGCCCGCGGCGGTTTTTGGGGGGGAGCCGGGGGCGGGGGGAGTGGTTTCCGCTTAATGTATTTGTTTGTTCTGTAAGCATTTTTGGGGGGTTTGCGTATCCAAATATAGCGTTTTCAGTTGTTTTTGTGGTGTGTTTTTAAATTTCCCTGGCTGCCCGCCCAAATTGGGAAGGCCGGTTGAAGCAGGGGCCCGGGGGTGAGGTACAGGAGGGCCCCCTGAGCAACCCGTCAGGGTGGGTCGGTTGGTAGAGCTGTGGGCTGCGTGCCCAAAGTCCCCGCATTCGGGCGGGGGGTTTTTAGCCCACCAGGTTCGTTTCCCGGGGTGGTGGGCTTTGTAAGTGTAAAACCTTTTCGTTTTGGGACTTTTCAAAGTGTCTAGATAGGATCAAAGTATCTTATCTTAAGGCCCATGAGTGGTTGTTCCCCCCGGGGAAACCCGCCTTTTTGTGTCGGCATGTTTTTTTTGTGATATTTCTTTTAAATTATCGTGTGTGTAGGATGAGTGAGGTTATTTTCGGTTTGTTCCCTGGCACTTTTTACGGGAAGGAGAACCACGATAGATGAAAAAGGGTTTTGAGGTTTCGAGTTTTTGTGACTGTTTTTGATTCTATTTCGATTACTGTCGGTGAAAATTTTTTTCTTTTTTTTTACCTTTCCCTTTATAGGGACCAAAAAATAAAAAAAGGGGGAAAAAAAATTTTTTAAATTAAAAAAAAGTAAGTTTTTTAATTCATCAACGGTAAGCTAATTATTGCAAAATAATGAAAAAATTTTTTTTCATTTTTATTTTTTTTCTCATTACAAGAAAAAAATTAGTAATGGGGTGGTTTGGGGGTGGTGGTGGTGGTGGTGGTGGTGGGATGATTTTTTTTATGGTGGTGGGGGTTTATGGTGGTGATGGTGGGATGGTGATGGCGGTTTGGGGGTGGTGATAGCCGGGGGGGGGTGGTGGTGGTGGTGGGGGGGGTGATGGTGGGGAGGTGTGGCGGTGGTGGGGGTATGGAGATGGCGGTTGGTGGGTTTAGTGGTGGTGGTGATGGTGGTGGTGGTGTGGGGTAAACGGGGGGGGTTTGGGGGGCTGATGGGGTACCAAAGATGGGGGGTGGTGGTGTGGGAAAGGTTTGGGGGTGGTGAGGGATGGGGAAAGGCGGTGGTGGTGGGGCGGGGGGGATGGGGGTGGTGAGGTGTACCCCGGGGGTGGTGGGGATGGTGGTGGTGGTGAGGTGATGGCGATGGGTTTGGGGGTTTGGGGGTGGTTTATGGGGGGGCGGGTGGCGTGGTGGTGGGTGATGATGATTTTTGGGATGGTGTACCACGGTGGTGGTGGTGGTGGTTATGGTGGTGGGGGTGATGGGGTGGTGGTGATTTGGGGAACCCCGGTGGTGGTGGTGGTGGGGATTGGGGGGTGGTGGTGATGGGATGGTGATGGGGGTGGTGGTGGTGGCGGTGGTGGTGGTGGTGGTGATGGTTTAAAGGCGGCGGGGGGTTTGGGGGTGGGGGGATGGTGGGGGTGGTGATGGTGCGGGGTGGTGGTGGGGGGTTGGGGTGGGGATGGGGGTGGTGGGAGGGGGCAGTGGTGGGGATTGGTGGTGGTGATCGTGGTGGTTTTGGGGATGGTTTTTACCACGGTGGTGGGGGTGGTGGTGTGGTGGATGTGGTTTAGGTGGTGGTTTGGGGGTGGTGGGGGGCGGGGGGGTGGTGGTTGGGGGGATGGTGATGGCCCGGGGGGTGTGGTGGTGGTGGTGGGTGGTGGTGGGGGGGGTGAGGTGGTGGTGGTGGTGGTGGTGAGGTGGTGGTTTGGGGATGGCGGCGGGGGGGGTGGGGATGGTGGTGGTGAGGGGTGGTGGTGGGGGGTTGAGGTGGGGGGTGAGGTGGTTTGGGGGTTGGGGGTTGGGGGTGGTGATGGTGGTGGTGTGGGGTGGTTTGGTGGTGATGGTGGTGGTTTGGGCCCCCTTTAGTATAGAATTAAAAAAACATTTCATTGTAAAAATAAAAAAATAAAAATTTAGGGAAAAAAAAAACGTAAGGAGGAAAAAAACGCACCAACCCCAACATTTTTTTTGTTTCCCCCTTTTTTTTTCCAAACAGAAGTCAAACGTTTTTGATGAATATTTTGATTTTTTTTCATAATGGTGAAATCAAAAAAAAATTTAAAAAATTTTTTCCCCCGACTTTTTAAAACGGGTAAAAGTATGTCATGAGGGGAAAACGGTCTATAATTAACCCCCCGTTTGAAAAACTTAACGGAGGGAAATGACAGGTTGGGAAGGGGAAAGGGGTGGAGGGGTAAAGTAAAGGGGAGGGGTTGGAAGGTAATTTAGGAAAAAGGAGGAAGGGGAAAGGGAAGGGGAAAAAATGGAGGGAAAAAAAAAATATCGTTTGGAAAAAGGGGGAAAAAAAAAACTGCAAATTTTTCTTTAGGGGGGGGAAGAGAGAGAGGAGAGAGAGAGGAGGAGAGGGGAGAGAGATGGAGAGAGAGAGAAGGGAGGAAAAGAAAGATGGAGAGAGAGAGAGAGAAAGAAAGGGGGAGAGAGAGAGAGAGAGGGGACAGAGGAGAGGAGAAGAGAGAGAGAATGAGAAGGGAGAAAAGAGAGAGAGAGAGAAAAGAGGAGAGAAGAAGAGAGGGGAGGAAAAAAAAAAAAGAAAAACCCTAAAAAAAAAGAAAAGAGAAAGAGGAGAGAGAAAAAAAAAAAAAATAAATAAAAAAAAATAAAATTTAAAAGGAATAAAAT